>JAQZBX010096097.1:0-11840 GCA_029593785.1 Cabassous unicinctus
TACATATGCATGCACATGTGTGCACATGCACAGGGTGACAGAAATTGGCTAAATGGCTAGAGGAATAAACTGGAAAGAATTTTGTTTTACAACCCTAAGCAAATTCTTGTTAACTCTTTCTAAGAAAGATTAACTTAAAATACCAAATGACTAATGGCTGGTTTAGTTGCATAAGGCTCTTGGTATAGTTTTCCACAGACAGGTATAATGAAAATTGATATTTCACAAATCCCTCCTTGTTTGTAATCAAATGATGTCCTTCAGATATATAATAGCTCACTCAAAAAATAGTTTCTAGGTATGTTCCCTGAAGAAATAAGTTGGGAAGGAAACCACTGGCTGGATTTTCACTCCTTACTGGTTTAGAGAAAGCCTAATTAACATACGTTATCTCATCAGAGTTTTGGTAGAACTAGAGTTGGATTTCCAGACTCTTTTTTTCCTGGCCACTTTTTATTGGATACAAGTTTTATTTGATTTGTTGGTAGTGTAGTGATTGTTGGAAGTAGTGGTGTTTTAAAGTATTCTTTTTATGGAATTTAACTAAACAGCCAAAACTTCCCTTTCTTATTTTCTGAGCTATGTTAAAATGAGGACTGGACAGTATAACCTAAGGGACAAGTAAATCCTAGACAACACACTTCAAATTAAAACAAAGAACACCATCTCTATAAATTTATGGCAGCATTAATTAAATGAAAATTTAATGAACTGAGAAACACTTTGTACCCTGTGGACATAAATACTAAACATCTAGCCCCAAGCTTTAGCATTTAGAATACCCTGAAGTTCTCAATATTATTATCAAAAAATGGTGAGCTTCCAAGTATACTATAGAGAACCTTAGCTTAAAGGAAAAAAGTTGGAAGTGTAGGGATGGGCTGGAAGAAACACATATTTATATCAGCTTTCATATCACAATGAGAACCAAAACACTTACACCAAACTTATCATTGGTATTTAGGGAATCAAAGTGTAATGGGTTCAAATGAGCTTTGCTTTGAGAGGACAAAGCATCCAAATCAAAAATTAAAATAATCCATCACTGAATTAATTAAACTCAATAAATTGGGTTGTTATAAAATCAAGGGTCTAGTGTAGGGAAGGAACAAAATCATAATTCCTAAGTATCTTAAAAATGAGTTTTTTTACAGGTGAAATTTGAAATGCTGAATCCTAGCCTCATCATTTCATCTAATTTAGTCCCTGAATTTTAGGCACTCAACATATTATTCTTGCTTCATGGATGATGTCTGGAGGTGGGAAGTGAATTTACCAAGGAGGTACATCTACCAGGTCCAAAACCCACTGCCAAAATTAAAGTTTTCTTATTCTGGGTGAAGCAGTTTGTCTCCATTTTGGCAAATTTTTAAACAACAGGGAGATAGTTGCTTTCCTTGGATAATTTCAGTAATAGCCTTCTCAGAAAAATAGTCATATCTTCCCAGGAAATTCTGGTTTGTTTACCCTGGAGGATAATGAGACATTTTTCTGGTGACCTGGCATCCAAGAAATCCACCATGGAGTGCCAAGCTCTTCTTTCAAAAGTCCTGTGATTAAAGTCCCAGAGGGTGACCTGCTCTAACTACCACAGCTGCTTTGGTAAACTAGAAACAACTTCATTGATTTATAATCTTTACCGACCCTTACTCGGAGGAAATATCAGAGAAAGTATTTTTAGTAGTATTTACTTTCATTGCTAAAACATACTGTTCATGTGATAAATGTTTTAAATAAAAGTATTTTAAAGGAACATATATAACACTGGAACTATACTTTTATTGCACCTGAGTAGATCCCAGACAAATAAATTTGTGTAATATATATACATTTTTGTTGTTTTTTCCCCCTTTTTAGAATATATTGGATTTACTCACCTAATATTTTTTGAGACACCAAGTAGATTATTCCAAATTGAACCAATTTCTTTATTGAAATGAAAAAAAAAAATTATTACAAAATATTGACATTAGAAAAAATGTAAAAATAATAAAAATACAAATAAAATGTTATCCTACAAAAGAAAAGGATGTTTGATATTTAACTAATCAAGCCATAAGACCTGGATATGTCCTCCATGTGGATTCAGTAATTGATGCCAAAATTCAACTGTAGGCCCTCCAAGCTCTCATCTTCTGTTTTGCTCTTTTCCTTTTTAGCAGAATTTGGGTGTGATGATCCCACTTGTACTGACATTCTGGATGAAACTCTAAATGTGTGAATAAGTTTAAAAACCCACACGGGTAAAAAAATGGTGCTTTATATTTCTTTATGTGGCTGTTAGTACAGGTTAAGGAAAGGCAAAATGCAACCACTGGTAGTTTAGGCTTAAATGTACTCTGAGTCTCTCTCATATATAAGGAAGATAAATTTATTGAGAAAATTTTCTTGTAATGCAAACATTCTGAGCAGTTTTCTGAGTTTGTTAGAAAGCTTAGAAAGCATTATAGAATTAGAAGCCATTAGAACTAGACCCAAATGTAGATGAGAGAATTGGCATGATAGAAGGATAGAAAAAGGACCAGTTTTGGAGCTTGCATGAACTGAGATAAAAATCTCAACTGTTACATTTTTATACTGCTATTCTATCTGAATATTCCTTAGCATGTTACTTAACCTCTTGAAGGTTTGCTATATTCATCTAGAAATTTGCAGAATATTTAAGATTAAATAGTACTCATCTTAAATATGCAGTACCAATTCAATTTTATTATTGATAACTCTAAGACTAGATCTTATTACAACCATAATATTACAAATAACTTCAACAATTACCACAACACAGGAACCATCCCTCTTTCATTCTTTCTTTTGCATGAGCTTGGACTACTGAATACCTACATGCAAAACCTCCCCCAGGGACAGAATTTTAGAATAAATTGTTCAAAGAAAAGTAATGAATCCACTGGCATAGCAGTTTATTTTCTTCTTTCTTATTAAAACAGTAACAACTGTTCCATTTGCTTTTCAAATGCCCATTCTCAGTCACCAATTCATATGCCAAGGCAATGCCTGATCAAGAATTAGTTCTCCCTCCATGAACACAACATGGCACATTTTGAGACAAGTAAAGTGTCATATACCAAACTCCCTGAACCTTGAGCCCTATCTCCAAATTTTGATAGGAAAACATAGTCCCAAAACAAAAGCTGCTCTCCTCCTTTGACTATGGCCTGGATAAACCTTGTCCATCATAGGTCAAACCTGAGAGCTTCCTGAAAAGGAGCAGACACCCATTCCTGTCCTTCCCTTCCTCTCTCATATCTCCATTTCTCTGTAGCAAGAACACCTCACTAAAGCATCCTGCCACTTGGAATTCAGAGTCAAAGTGGTGGGTGAGTAAAGAGGGTAATAAACATAAATGATACCTGTGGGTAATAGGTTTGAAATTGCTGTGTTCCTTTGTAACTGGATATAATTACAAGTACCCTGGATTCCATGGGGCTATGGTGCAATTATTATTCTCATTTACAGAGTAGAAGGGAAGGATTACAACAGTGCTACTACAATTCACTAACATGAGAAAAGTCATCTTACCAGAAAGATAGCAGTAGCCAGTCTTTGGCTTTCTTTTCTCCATTACTTGACAAGTATCTTTTGAAAGGAATATTCTCTTTCTGGTCACAGTCATTAAGATAGAGTTTTAACTTCTGTGGTTACTGTGCCTCTTTAATTAAGAATAGAGTTTCCTAAAGTCTTATGATAAAATTATACATTTATCCCAAAGAGTGACAGTTTCCTTTATTCATTTCTTAGTTACATAGAAAAAAATTAAACTGAAATCTAGGAATGATATATATACACACACAGAAGCATATATATATCATAGTGTATTTGAGCTACTTGGAAAAATTATGATTACTGATTTTTATATGAAATTTTGAACAGTTTATTTTTTCACCTAGAGATGTGAAATGGAAAATTAGCTTGACTATTGCCAGTGGTACATCCTTTGGTTATGGAAATAACTGTATAACATTCCCTGTGGGGGTCTAAGCCTCTGAACATGGCCTCAGCCCAGGGATCTAATCAACACATGGACAGAGACACATGTTAACATTTGAAAAAGGGACCTCAAGGTTTGGGACCCATCAGCATGTACTTTCATTTCTTTCCTTTCTCTCTTATCTTCACTAGGCAAACTCTATCATCCCCCTTCTCTGAGGTGCCCCTCCCAGCCAAATACCTCATTTGTTGTTCCTACAATTTATCTTCTCTTTACTGCATCTACCCCTTCCCATCTCCCCAACACTCAGGTTCTCTAGACCTATAATATTTCTGGGTTTCTCACTCTAAATGTTATTCTTCCCTCCCTCATTCCTTTGTATTCCCTCTCATTATCATGTACACAATTATGATAACCTCCCTACCACATTCATGTACTGATTTATTTATATGCCTCTTTTCTCCTTTTTTGGGTCAAGTTCCTTGACTTTGACTCACTCATATTTCTTTCACCAAGAAGTTTATGTACACCTTATAGTAAGCCCTCAACAGAAACTTGTTTATAAGGCAGTTAAGATAACTTCAAATCTCACTGGAACTGTTGTCTCTCTCATGTCTCCTGCACCCATAATTGTTTCCTTTACTGATAGGCCTCTCCACTTCCCTGTCTTTGGAAAGTGGAAGCTGAACCAGTGGTAGGTGCAGATCAATGTATGGGTTAGGCAACTTGGTATTTAGTTTTAATTTTTCTAATGAGATGGTAATACCTATAACTCAGTAAGCTGTAAAACACTCTCCTACACATTCCCATTTCTTTATTGGTATGTAATCTCAGTCTTTGTTATAAATCAAAGTTACAAATGTTAATTCAGTTGTGTCTAATTAAAAAAATCCTTGAGTGAAATTTAAAACAGTGTCTTTATGTTATACTGCCATCTACTCTCACAACTGTAAGAGTCTCTACTCATGATTGTGTGTGTGGGTAGGTGGGTGTGTATAGAATACATTTGGGCTTGCCCCATGGTATCTCTCATCTTGCGTATCTGGAACCCTGCAAGGTGGCCAAGACTAGGGGCAGGAGCCCTGGAATGGGCTCTTTATTCTAAATATGATTGTCCTTTGGAACTTCATCAGCTGTGTGGTTTTGGACATATCATTTAACCTTACTGAGAGTGTTTCCTCACCCTTAAAGAAAGACTAATGAATTTACTCTACAAATCTGTGGGGATAATTAAGAGGTAAGTGAATGGCAAGTATTCTATAAAGCAATATATATATCTCCATTATAGGTTATTGACTTCTACACTGAGGTACCTACCAAAAAGATTCTCTTTGTGAAACACTCATATTATGTTCCAAGGGAGGGAGGCAATAAAGAGAGAAGCCAAAATTTACTCAATGTCTATAAGGCAAATGCATATTATGTGAATGAGTCACTTTTTCTGAGAAATTTCATGATGAATTTTTAAGTAATTCTATGCAGACAACCCACTCATTAATGCTCAGTCTGAAGTTCCAGGGTTTTGTTTTAATTATTCACTTTCCTAAATATTAGTGCTTCCCACCTTGGTTACTAATAACTGCTTAAATAATTGATGGCAGCTGTGTGTGAGCACTCCAGTGAATTTTAAGATCTTTTCTTGATAGGAATTTCATGATATCCTTACTTTGTGAGCAGTGTGTGGGGAAGTACACAGCCAGGTCTCTTAACTAGAGTGATGCAATGTACACTACTTGGTTACTCATTTCTGGCTGCTGGTTGGATAGAAATGGAGCAAATCCAGATGTCATGATACTCCATCCTCTTTCCTTTGGTAGCTACTGCTGTTTCTTTTTCTCTTTCAATATGTGTATGTAGTTTATCCCATTATGGGGGATAAAAAGGAAACCCAATGTTTTCCTGTGGATGACTTTATTAAAATTATTTTGTTATATAATGTACTATGTTTTTATTCCTCTTCTTTGGGTCTCCAGTGGTGATAACCCTGAGTACCTCATTTTAGGTACAGCTTAGTGTCATTTAGATTGTACCCACCACTACTGAGATAGAGTTAACAACCTGGAGTTATTGAAGAACATTACAGCTGTAAAGGCATGTGAAGTGGAAGAGAAACTAGTGGCAATCATTTTTAACCTTATATGGTTTTTGCCACAGGTATTCTTCTAAAGGGAACAATAGGAATTGGACTGTCTGCTGAACCCATTTTGAGGCAGAGGCTCCACTGCAGGAGTCATTCTCTAGGAAAATGTCAGGAAAGACAGGGATGAGGGGACTGCATTGATCCTCCTCCATGGTCTGAGTGGGATGGCATGGAGTGAAGATGTTCTGACTACTAGTACATCTCAAATGAGCAGCATCTTTAATGCCTTCAACCCCCAAGCCATCACAGAACTGAACTCCTCCCAAGCCTTCTAAGAGGTAGAACAGAAATTTCCAGGCATTTGTTTTAGCATTTGAAGTTCATAAATACCCCATGCCTGCAGGCACTATTATGATTATTTGGCAATGCTAGATCAAGGAAATAATTTGCCCATATATATGTACTACATATATACACAGACACATCCCATCAAGTGTAATGATGTGCTAGACTTAGATACTCAGGGAATTAGAAAGAGGAATTTGACACTGTTCCTTTCCCCACAATTATAATTTAGTAGATTCTTGTACCATCTGCATAAAAGGATTGTGAGAGTCATGGAGTGGATAATCTCCTAATGAGAGAGTAATGGGAAAAGAACAGAAGGCAGAGCTCAGAACAGTAGGGGTCAGCCTACAATTAAAATGCAAGGTAAGGGGAAAAGCCAGTAGAGAGAGAAAGAAGAATTGGCTGAAATGACAGAAAAGGAAACAAAGCAATGTAGTATCAGAGAGATCCTTGAGAAGGAGAGAGTTTAAAGAAGGAGGTAGGCATAACAAAGTTCAGGAAGGCTAAAGTGAATCAAAACTGACCAAAGACCATTGCATTTGTCAATTAGGAAGATGCTGGCAAAAGATACCTGGAGCTGAGTTACACATGCTTGAAGGGTGATTTTTGGGTGTGGAAATAGATGTGCTAAGTAGATTCTTTAGAGAAGTTTGGTGTTAAGGGGTAAATACAGAAGAAGTGGGTATGATATGGTAGAGTAAATGGACAAGTATGCTGTGCTGGGTAGGTGGTACATGGGTGGGTAGACCCTTATATTATGGTTATGGTCTGGGAGTGGGAGTGTGGTATGTGTGAGTGGTGGTTGGAAGCTGCATGTACCCCAGAAAAACATGTTCTTAAACCTAATCCATTCCTGCAGATGTGAACCCATTGTAGGAAGGACACTTTGATGACCTTACTTCAGTTAAGATGTGGCCCACCTCAATCAGGCTGGGTCTTACATCTATCACTGGCATCCTTTAAAAGCAGAATGATATTCAGGCATAGAGATAGAAAGCCAGAGGGAACAGCCAGAAGCTGAACAACAGTGAAACACAGAAGAGAAGGGAAAGATCAGGAAACACAACCATGTGCCTTGCCTTCTGTCAAGCTAAGGACCAAAGATTGCCCCAGACCTCCAGACTTTGGATAGAAACCATGGTATTAATGAAGCCTTGATTTGGACTTTTCCCCAGTCTCAAATCATGAGAGAATAAATTCGCATTATTTAACCCGACCCATTTCATGATATTTGCTTGAGCAGCCTAGGAAATCCAAACAGTGTGACAGAGAAGAAAGTTAGGGAAGGAGGGTTGTGAGGGATGGCAGAGAAAGAGAGAAAATACAATATAAGCTTCAGTGTATGCTGCGTGCTTTATCCCTAGTATCAGAGAGTAGGTAGAGCCCATCCAAATTCAGGAACAAAAAAAAAATAATGAATCCACAAAAGGCTGGTGATTGAATTAGGGTGAATGAATGCTGAGAAGCCAAGAAATTAATTAAAAAGTTAAGATCATCCTCATAAACTACCACTATTAATAGAATTAAGCTGTTAACAGATTCCTAAGGATGTTATAGGTCTACCTAGAGAGTGGTTACCTCTAGATTCTAGCAGTCCAGTTGGGTGAAATTGGGCATTATTATATTATCTTTGAACATTATTGTTCTAGATGAAACTAAGGTGCTTGGTTCATTGAGGGCACTAAATAGCCCAAAACTTGCTGAATGACCATTTATTCCCTTAGATCTAGATTAAAATTTTCATATAATCTCTCAGTTTTTCATTTTTAAAAATGCAAATTTTTTGGACATAGGAAAATTATACCAATAATAATACTGTAAAATTTAGGTTAATAAGGTTAAAACTGATTTACTGCACTAATATTTTCTTTAGTTAAGACACTACACAATATATTTTTGAAGAGAAAGGTTACATTCCAATACTAAAAAAACATATTTTTCAATTTCTTATTAGATATAGGATTTTAAAAACATATTAGCAATAAAGATTCTGCTTGAAAATTCTTTTCATTCCACAAAGCACTTTAAACCATGTTTTGCATATGGTAGGTACACTGTATTCTTTTTTTTTTTAATTGTTGGTAAAAATAAAAAATTTCACAGTACATACCAATATTTGTAAAATGATATATAAATACATATGCATATATGTGCATTTGCTTACATAAATGTTATTTTATATATATATATATTTTTTAAAGGTGCTTAGATTACCTAATTTTTACTCAGAAATTACAGGGATTCCCATGTTCTCCACCTCCCACACTTCCCAAAACATCCCACACCAACATCCTTCATCAGTGTGGCACATCAACCGCAATGGATATACACATCCTGGGGCCTTGCCACCAAGCATAGACCACATTTCACATCATAGACCACCCTCTCTCCCACACAGTTCTGCGTGGTATATGCTGATGCAGAATGGCCTACATCTGTCGCTGCAACGCCACTCATGACAACCCCCAAGTCCCGAAAAATGCCCTGTATTTCAACTGCCCCTCCCCTCCCTGCCCCAAAAATGTCCAGTGGCCACCGTCTCCACCTCACTGTTACAATTTCTTCCATTGCTTGAATCACAATATACGACAGAACACCACCAAGTCCATTCTAGTCCAAAGTTCTTACCCCAATCCTGGGGAGTTTGGGATGGTGATGTCCACTCCACCTCCAAGCGAGAGACGTTTTATATTCCATGGATATGGTGGATGGGATTATCCTGCCTGCAGTTGCAGGCCCTCTCCATTCCCTGGGATGGCCGTTGCTCATAGTCGTCTCCTCGCCAGGTGACTTGGATGAGTCCATTGAGCTAAAGGGTAGGGGTTGCAGCTGCACCGAGATTGCAGGCACAGCTGGCACATAGGTAGGTCAGAGGCTCCAGTCTCTGGAAGTACACCTAAAAACTCCAGCATCACATATAGGTTTTAATAGAAGGGACAGATGGACCATGTGCAGGGAGGACTTATTTGAATCTGACTCTTAAACTCTCACGAGCACAGATTCCAAAAAGGAGCCCACAAATAAGGCATAAATCTCTGGGGCTGTACCCACTTATATAGGATCTCGGTGACTCCAGAGCCCTAAGGAGCCCCTCTGTGGGGGTGATATCCACTTTGGTGTTCTATGAGATCCTACTGAGGTGTGCGTAAGCATTACCTCTGGGATGACCTCCCGACACTCTTTGAAGTCTCTTAGCCATATGAACTCATTTGTCTTTACCTCTTCCCCCTTTTATTCAAGGTCTTTTTCTGATCATGTTGCCAGTTGGCACTTGGTATTGATCCCTCGTTGCTAGGGAGGCTCATCCCCAGGAGTCATGTCCCACGTTGGGGGGAGGGTAATGCATTCATATGCTGAGTTTGGCTTAGAGAGAGGCCACATTTGAGCAACAAGGAGGCTCTCAGATGGCAACCCTTAGGCACCCCATAACAGTAGGTTAAGTTTCAATTACAAGAGCAAAGACTCATAAGGCTAGTCCTCAATAACAAGAACCCAACAGTAGGCCATCCTCTTTTGCCACACACTGCCTCTGCACTCAGGGGACTGCTGCTGCTCCCTTAGAGAATGTGGTAAAGTTCTCCAGGCTGGGAATTCAGATTCCCTCCTTTATTGAGTGATTGTCTACCCTCTGTGACCATGCCCCATCCCTTGATCATTTGAACAATTTTATATATCTTTCATGTATATTCAGATGAACTTACTTCCATGAATCCCACATCCCAGACACCCCCCACCAATGAACTTTTACGGCCCCCATTCTGTGATCCAAATCTTCCCTGAACATGAAGCCGATATAATAACAAAATACAATTAATAGGAAATAGAAATAATAATGATAAGCTTAAATGCAAGAGAAAAGTACAAGGAAGCTCAGAAGAAAAAAAAAAGAAAGTAAACTAAAAATAATATATAATTAGCAGATTGGGACATTCAAAAAAATGGGAAAAAAAAACAAAAAAAATTTTTTTTAAAACAAAATTATTCTTTTTATCTTTAATCACTGCATTATTGAATGTCCAGTGTACCATGACACCTTCCCCCTCTCATTCCCCAGTGTCTCCCAAATTTTCATTTAATTTTCAAAGAAGTTTTAGGTCACAGCAGAATCACACATGGAATACTAAAGACTCCCACATACCCAACCTCCCTCGCCCCTTCCCACCTTATTAAAACCTTTTATTTTTAATGGATGTTAGCACAGTTATAACAGTTATACAGATAGTAAAGTATAGCAACTAAGCATTGTTGATGGTTTACAGTATAGTTTACAATTTAGACAGTACAGTTTAATAATTTTTGAGGATATTTATCATGTCCAGTGTCCATTACTGTAAGATAATGAAAAACATTTCCCGTGACCACTAAATACCCCATTTGATCTTAACTGTTCCTTCCACCCCATCCCCCTGTGGCATATGACACTCTGCAGTCTTGACTCATGGAATGACAAGATTCATAGTTACATGCCATGGGTATTCCAACCTGCCCTTCCTAATCTACCCACCTGTCAACCCTGCACCACCAAAGCCAATAATATCACTACCCATCTCTCCTATCCTTCAATATGCAAATAAACTCTATCCCGAAACCAAAGATTATGTCCAAATGGGTGATGGCTCACTGCCTACTCTTTTCTTTCTCTCCCGTGTTAACCTATCTTTCAGACAATGGTTCTCAGAGACTACTCACTTTCCTCAATTCAAATCAGTGAGGTCATCTACTGTTCATCCTTCAATGCCTGGTTTGCTTCACTCAACATAAGGTCTTCAAGATTCATCCACTTTATTCCGTGTGTTAACACTTTATTCCTTCTTACAGCTGAGTAATATTCCATTGTATGTATGAACCACATTTTGCTTATCCATTCTTCTGTTGATGGGCACCGGGGTTGATTCCAACTTTTGGCAATGGTGAACAATGCCGCTATGAACATTGGTGTGCATATATCTGTTTGTGTCTTTGCTTTCAATTCTTCTGGGTATATACCCAGCAGTGGAATCGCTGGATCATATGGAAGATCTATTGTTAGTTTTCTGAGGAACTGCCAAACTGTCCTCCACAGTGGCTGGACCATTCCACAATCCCAACAGCAGTGGATGAGGGTTCCTATTCCTCCACATCCTCTCCAATACTTAGAGTCTGCTGTTTTTTTAATAGCTGCCATTCTGATTGGTGTAAGACGGTATCTCATTGTAGTTTTGATTTGCATTTCCCTGATAGCAAGCGATGTCGAACATTTTTTCATGTGCTTTTCAGCCATTTGTATATCTTCCTTGGAGAATGTCTTTTCAGGTCACTTGCCCATTCTTTAAATGGATTGTTTGTCTTTTTATTTTCAAGGTGTAGGATTTCTTTATATATGCAGGATATTAAGCTCTTATCAGATATATGGTTACCAAATATTTTCTCCCATTGGGTAGGCTGCCTTTTTTATTTTCTTAATAATTTCCTTTGAGGTGCAGAAGT
>JAQZBX010096098.1:0-11838 GCA_029593785.1 Cabassous unicinctus
TAGCATAAGTGTAGGTTGGTTGTGTGTTTCTAGGAATTTGTCCATTTCATCTAGGTTGTCTAGTTTGTTGGCATATAGTTTCTCATAATATCCTCATGATTTTTTTCATTTCTGTGGGGTCATTTGTAACTTCCTCCATTTCATTTCTGATTGTATTTATTTGCATGTTCTCTCTTCTTTTCTCTGTTAGCCTAGGTAGGGTTTTGTCAATTTTATCGATCTTCTCCAGGAACCAGGTTTTCATTTTGTTGGTTTTCCCTATTGTTTTTTTGTTCTCATTTTCAATTATTTCTGCTCTAATCTTTATTATTTCTTTCATTTTTCTTGGTTTGGAATTAGTTTGCTGCTCTTTTTCTAGTTTCACTAGTTGTTCAGTTAAATATTTGATTTTTAGATTTTCTTTTTTATATATGCATTTAGGGCTCTAAATTTTCCTCTCAAGACTGCCTTCACTATATCCCATAAGTTTTGATACATTGTGTTCTCATTTTAATTTGTCTCAATATATTTACTGATTTCACTTGCAATTCCTTATTTGACCCACTGATTATTTAGGAGTGTATGATTCACACATTTGTGAATTTACTTTGTTCCTGTCTATTATTGATTTCCAGTTTCATTCCATTATGATCTGAAGAGGTGCTTTTTATTATTTCAAACTTTTTATATTGACTGAGAATTGTATTGTGACCTAACATGTGGTCTATCCTGGAGAAAGATCCTATCAGCACTTGAAAAGAATTTATAACCTGCTGAGTTTGGATGCAGTGTTCTGTATATATGTCTGTTAAGACAAACTTGTTTATCATTGTGTTCAAGTTCTCTCTTTCCTTGTTGATCTTCTGTCTAGTTGTTCTATCTAATGGTGTAAGTGGGGTGTTGAAGTCTCCAACAATTATTGTAATTATGTCTAATGCTCCCTTCAGTTTTGCCAGAGTTTGTCTCATAAATTTTGGGCACACTGGTAAGGTGCATAGATATTTATGACTGTTATATCTTCCTGGTGGATTGTCCTTTTTATTAACATATTATGTCCTTCTGTATCTCTTATAACTTTTTCGCATTTAAAGTCTGTTTTGTCTGATATTAACATAGCTATCCCTGCTCTTTTCTGGTTACTATTTGCGTGGAGTAACTTTTTCCAGTCTTTCACTTTGAGTCAGTTTGTATACCTGGGTCTAAGGTGAGTTTCTTGTAAGCAGCATATGGATGGCTGATTTTTTTTAATCCATTTTATCAGCCTGTATCTTTTGTTTGGGGAGCTTATTCAATGATATTAATGTAAATGCACAATTTACTTCCTCCATTTTATTCTTTGGTTTTCATATGTCATCTTATTTTTGTCTGTCTTTTTACTCTTTTGGTTATCCTTTCTGATATTCTTTCTTCTATACTCTCCTCCAAGCCTCTCTTTCCTTTTTCTTTCAGGGTCTAAGGCTAAGTTTAATATATCCTGTAAAGGTGGATTCTTTTTTGCAAATTCTCTTGGTTTCTGTTTGTTTGTAAATATTTTATACTCACCTTCATATTTGCTGGATAAAGGATTTTCAGTTGCCAGTTTTTCTCTTTCAGTTTCCTGATTGTACCATACCATTATCTTCTTGCCCTCATGATTTCTGAAGAGAAATCAACACTAAGTCTGATTGGACATCCCTTATATATGATGGTTTGCTTCTCCCTTGCTAATCTGAGAATTTTCTCTTTATCTTTGACATTTGACATTGTGAGTAGTGTGTGTCTTGGAGGTCTATTTGGATTTATTCTGATTGGGGTATGGTGTGCTTCTTGAACATTTAAGTTCATTTCTTTCATGAGAGTGGGGAAATGTTCAGCTTTTGTTTCCCCAAATTCTTTTTCTACCCCTTTTCCCTTCTCTTCTCCTTCTGGAACTCCCATGGCATGTATGCTTGTTTTGTGCTGTCATTCAACTCTCTG
This sequence comes from Cabassous unicinctus, assembly GCA_029593785.1. Taxonomy (NCBI): domain Eukaryota; kingdom Metazoa; phylum Chordata; class Mammalia; order Cingulata; family Chlamyphoridae; genus Cabassous; species Cabassous unicinctus. The sequence continues at coordinate 1,936 of JAQZBX010096098.1, forward strand.
AGCCCCTGCTTAATTTTTCCCATTCTTTTCTCCCTTCAATTTTAGCTGTTCTGTCTTCAGTGCTACTTATTCTTTCTTCTATCATTTTGAGTCTGCTGTTGTATGCCTCAAATGTGTTTTTTATTTCATGTATTGTGTCTTTCATTCCCTGAGCTTTGTTACTTTTCCGTTCAGGGTTTCAAATTCTTCTCTGTGTTCACTTAATGTCTTCCTGATATCACTTATCTCTTTAACTATGTTGTCTTTCATCTCGTTAATTTAATTTTGGAAATTTGTGCACATCTCACTGGTTAGTTCTCTCAAATTCTGCATCTCTTCTGGGGCTTTGATGTATTCCTTTTCTTCGGCCATATCTTCTCTTCCTTAGTATGGCTCATAATTTTTTTGCTGATACCTAGGCATCTGATTAGGAGGTAGTTTACTCAGATGCTCAAAATTTTTCTCTTTTGTAGGGATTTAGTGGCAGGAGGCTGTGAGTTACCACTGCTCTTTGATTTTTGGCTCAACCTGAATTGTTAGGATTGTCCTGCTTGTTGCTCAAAACTGGGCACAGGGCCCAGTAATTCATTGTAAAGTCACTTCCCAAGGCCTTGGGCAGGGAGGGTATAGAAGCTGGAAAAAACCTCTCCTACTTATTTTGAATTTAATTACATGCACTTCCTTGATCTGCCAGTTGATGGTGCTCTTTGCAAGTTTTCAGTGCAATTTCTGGTTGGAATGTATTTGTTGCAACACAGACTAGAGCAATGTGATACAGCTTCCTGTCTGGAGGTAAGGAGACTTGTAATTTAAACTTTCTCTGACACAGTTCTCCAGCCTTCTCTGGCAGCCCCCTATTTTTTCCTGGCTAGGAAATATTTCCCGTCCCCTCTGAGTCCTCAACAATCAGTCCCTGTTAGTAGAGGAGTAGATTGGGGGCGGGGCTTGTATATCTTTAGCCCCTTGCAGGTTCCAAGCCAAACAATGGCTCAGCCCACCCAGCCTGGGAGGGCTCTTGGGACACAGCAGACCAAATTTGTCAGTCAAAAGCTGAGTCTGCCTTACACTAAGGCCCTCTCTCTCCCCTTTCCTGGAGCATTCTCAACAATTAGTCCCAGCTATAAGAGAGGGAGATTTCAATTGTTGGATTTCTCCAGTCCTTCATGAGCTCCCAGGGCAAACCACAGTGTGGTCTCACCTCTTCTGGAAGAGCTCCTGGGACACAGCAGACCAAATTTATTGGTCAGAAGCTGAATCTGCCTTGGGTTGTGTACCTCTCTTTCACCTTTCCTGGGTTGGTAGACCTCTGGAGCCCCCTTTGTCTGTTGCCATGGGCCAAGAGTCATGATAATTCTATAGTGTCTTTAGTGTGGGGGAGGGCACCAGGAGCAGAAGCCACTGGTTTCAACTCACAGTTCTGTACTCACAATTTCCCTCTTTTTTCCCTCTTTCCTCTGAGTGGTGTCCAGCCTTTGCCTGCTGTCCTAAACCCTAGAAGATCTTTTTCAGGGCTGTTTCAGCTTGTTCTCTAGCTATTTTTCTGGAGGAGAAGAGATTCCCATGTCTTACTAGTCTGCCATCTTCCCAGAAGAGTTTTAAATTTTTAATTCTGACAAAAATCATTCTACTAATAAAATAGATGGAGCAGAGGGTATTTAGGGGGCAATGGAAGTGTCCTACAAGATCTTGCAATGATGGACACAGGCTATGTTAAATATCATCAAAACTTATAAGAGTGTATGGTCTAAAATGTAAACCATAATTTAAACCATTGACCATGGTTAATAGCTATGTTTTTCTATTTGTATATCAGTTGTAACAAATGTACCATCCACATATAAGAAGATATTAATATTGGAATGTGGAAAATGAGGAGGATGTTGGATATATGGGAGCCCCATGTATTCTGTATGTGACTTTACTGTGACCTAAATCTCGTTTGAAAACCAAATTTTTAAAACTAAGACACTGGGGAATAAGTAGAAGAAAATGTTACTGTACATACAGGACAACAGATATTAGTGATGAAAGGCAAAATATCAAAAAAAAATTCAATAATTTTCATTAACTTTTAATATACCAATTTTTAAATTTTATTTTATTTTTAGTTTTTTTTTAAGTTTTTATGTATTTTATTTCTTATATTTAAACCTATAATTATTATTTCCTGTTCTTATTAATTGTATTTGGATATTTTATTAGCTTCATTTTTTAAGAAGTTTTGGATCATAGAAGGGTTACAACTGGGCCAGGGGAGGATAATTGGTGTGGGATGTCAATGATGGGGGATATACGGGAGGAAGTTCACCTGGGAATATATATAATGTATATAATTGTGTTCAAATATTCATGGGGCATTGTCACACTGGGTGTAGAGTCACACAACAGAAAGATTGTTGAATTCCAATCCAGAAGAGCTCTGCCACATTCTCTAATAGAACAACAAAAATCTCCCAAGTACAGGGGCAATGACTAGTGAAGGAGGATGGGCTATTGATGGGCTCTTGCAATTGATGACGATGCTTATGAGCCTTTGCTCTTGAAATTGAAACAGCCTGGTGTTGTAGGGTGCCTAGGAGTGACCTCCTTATAGCCTCCTTGTTGCTCAAATGTGGCCTTTCTCTAAGCCAAACTCATCATATAAATGCATTACCTTTCCCCCAGCATGGGATATGACTCCCAGAGATGAGAATCCCTGGCAACAAGGGATTACTACCAAACACCAACTAACAATGCAACTGGAAAAACCCTCAAATAAAAGGAGGAAAATGTAAAGACAAATGAGTTTATAGGCCTAAGTGTCTTCAAAGTGAATTGGGATGTTATCCCAGAAGTAATACTTATGCACATCTCAGCAGGCCCTCATAGACTGCCAAAGTACATACTACCTCAAATACTGGGGCTCCTGAGGGTTCTAGAGACACCCAGGTCCTATGGTCAGGGCAGATAGCTCCAGATTTTTGCAACCTGCCAGTGGACCCTACTTTGGAGTTTGTGCTCCTGAGTGTGACAGAGATGGACTCAGTTATGGCTTCCCTACATATGGCTCATCTGTCCACTCTATTTGAACCTATAATAGGTGCTGGAGTTGATAGGTATACATCCAAGAGACGTAAACCTTTGGGCTGTCCATGTGTCAGCTGGGCCCTGAACCTCAGCAGAGTTACAAAACCTATTCAACTGTTCATTGGACTAACCCAGGACAACTAACAAGGAGGTGAGATGGACAACTACCATACTAATGATGGTTACAACTGCAAGGAAGAGAGTCCAACCCATTGGCTGTATGGGATTGAAGCCCCCTCTCAATTAGAGGTGGAGTGGACATCACCTTCTCAGAATCCCCAGGATTGGTGAATGAACTATGGACTAGATTGGATTTATTGGTATTCTAGTACATACTTACTGTGATTTGAAAAATGGAAGAAATTACAACATTGATGTGGAGGCTTTGGCCACCGGAAGCTCTGAGGGCAAGGAGATGGAAATACAGGTGTAAAATGGGGCCATTTTGGGGGATTTGGGAATCATCCTGAATGATATTGCAGTGACAGATATAGGCCATTATATATCTTCCCAAACCCTACAGAATTGTGTGGGAGAGAGTATAAACTACAATATAAACTATAATCCATACTCAATGGCAATGCCCAAGAATGTGTTTATCAATTGCAATGAGTATACCACACTAATGAAGGATGTTCTTTATGTGGGAAAATGTGGGAGGTATGGGGAGTGGGACATATGTGAATTCCTATATTATGTGATATTTATGTAATCTAAATAAAAAAATAAAAAATATATTAAAAAATCATTCTACTATAAAATAATCTGTGCCAATGTTGATTAAAACATCATGCAAATTCATTTTATTATTGTTATTGATATATTTTACCTGGGCACAGCCAGGACATATAATTAAATCCTGAGAATTAACTCCACAGTGTCAGAGTGTTAGTTGAATGAAAGTTTTTTCATACTTCCATTCTAATAGAGAAGAATCAAATAAAGAAAATTGCTTAATATACATGTGTATAAAATATCACATAATATATAATATCATTGCAAATATATTTTCTTTGTTTTCAAACTCAGAAACATAAGGACATTACTTAGAAGAGATGTAGTGGAGAATCCATAGGGATGCAATGCTTTTAAGCAAGAAATTTAAACCCTATATTTGTACAGGAATCTGCAGTTTCTGTAAATTATCCTTGAGTCTCTGCTGTGAGTGGGCCACAAGTGCCCCCTGCAGCTTAGCCCCCTCCTGCATGGGGAGGTTTGTGTCTAGGTTCACACTGACTTCCCATCACTTTGTATCTTGCACATTAATACACAGCTGTGTCCTCAGCAGTCACAGAGCTTAGCTGTACAGACAACTGGTTCTTGGATTTGTCTCTCATGGTGGAGAGTTGGCCCTTGAAGGATGGATTGTCGTAAGGGCTACCATCATACCATATCCTTGACAACCAATGCAGCCCCTTCTCTGGGATCTGATGGATCCATTCCCAGCAGTAAGTACTAGTTGTGATGGAGAATCCAGATACAGAGCAGGTGAGGGACAGGGTCTGGGAGGGCTTCACCAGTCCTGGGCCTGACTCCTGCAGCTGCACCATGGACAGGACACCTGAGGACAAGGAGAACCACAGTGAGTCTTGTGCTCAGCGGCAGCATCCTTATTACCTTCATGTCTGAATCCTGAGACACTAACATCTGGGGGCTGCCAGCAGAAAAAGGAAGTACCACAAGGGTTGCATGTTCCTTTGTATGAGGCCCATGACTTGTAGACAATGTCTTCTGGTTTGAGGAAGATCCTGAATTTCAGTCCATGTGTGCTGTGCTTTCATCAGTTGATCAAAGTGGTGACTGGCATGTGGGAGGAACTTTTGTATGTAAAGGCCAAAGGGGCCAGGTCAGTTCCTTGTCTTTGGGGATCCTCTGGAAGGAGGATGCTGCTTGATCTCTGGGAGAACACAGTCCACTTCCTGGGTCCCACTTCACTAAGTACAGGGATTTCTTTTTCCAGGCCATGAAAACTTCATGAAGGAGCTGGTCATGAAGGTGGATACAACCAAGGAACAAGGATGTCTTTGGAAATATTGTCAGTGTGCCTCTACTCCAATGGATATTCATATTTATCAAACACCCAACACAAATACATGGCCTGTAATCTGTCCACTAAAACATCTGATTAATTTATCCCCTGTTAGCTGATTTTTATTTGATTTTCTAATGTTTTGAAGTAGCATATTAATGAATCTGACACATGGAATTCAGACAAACTAGGTCAAATACAGTATATGTCACAGTTCAGAATTGCTTTCTTTGACTCGTGTGTGAACATTTCTTCCAATGAAATTCCTTTTAAAAAATGTATTCTCAATAATTATTGTAGAATTCATATTGCTCACATCAATCTCTTATACAGTTAATTTTTATCACTCTTAGCAGGATACTAAATCTGTTTATCCCCTGTACTTAGCTGAGTATGCAAGGACACCCAGGACTTTCTTCTTATGTAAAACTTTAAGGAACATAATCCCAACTCTAATTTTCAGATAGAGACAGTTGAGGGCCATCAGCCCACCAATATGTGGGATCAGTGTTCTGGGTTGCATTCTGCCTCACCAAAACCTATGTTTAACCCCTTACTCTACTCCTTTGTATGTGGCCTTATTTGGAAATATTTCCTTTGAAGATGTTATTAGGTAAAATGTGGCAAAACTACATTAGATTGGGCCTAATCCAACATGATTTTTTCCTTTTAAGAAGATAAGAATAGTACACAGGCAGACAGACTCAAAGAGGTTACCATGTGATGACTGACTTAGGAATTGGAGGCCCAGGATTTTGGACAAAGCACAGATGGCTAGGAGCAGAAAGGAAGGATTCACCAATAAAGAGTTCAGATCTATATCCTCCAGAACTACAAGGCAATATACTTACATTGTGTTAAGGCAGGCAATTTGTGATTCATTGTTACAGTTGCCCTGGGAATACATTCATGGACAATTCCTGGTTTCTGTGTCATCTCCAGTGAACTTCAGATTCTGTGGACATGATTTCAATACGTTGGTGGAAATAACATGTACATCAATACATCCCCACAGCGAGTAGTTTGCAGAATGGACAACCTCACAATGGCTAGAGGGAAAATCCCTGCAAAATTATCAGGTCCCTTGAAACCTGAGCTGGTAGCCACCCTGCTGAGGCCTGTGTCACCAAATCCCTTGATCATGGCTGAAGTCTTAGAAGTCAGTAAGGGCTGAGAGCTCAGCACTTCCATCTGCTCCTCCCCTGTGATCCTGAGGATGATCTCTCACCCCATAGGTTTCACTCTGCTGAGATGCTAATTGGGGAACACAACAGAACCTTTATTTGTGAATTTCAGAGTAGGAGTCCGGAGCTATTTACTGTTATTAACACTGTTATTAGTGTTATCATCACCCTGGGAGACAGAATATGGGAACCTATGTGAGTCCTCACCTCTGTCCCACACAACTGCTAAAGTGACCACTGCTCTGGTCCTGCCCTTGACATGTCACACAAGTGTGACTGGTGTAGAACAGATTCTTCTGCCTCAGTGACCACAGATGTACATTGACCAACTAAGATCCAGTTTTTTTTCTAAAATTCCCTTTTACCTTCTCATTTCAGGAGCACAGCTTTGAATGCAGCAAACTCCATACTGGTGAGTAAATATTAGTCAAGTGAATTACAAAAGAAATAACCTCCATGTCTGAATGTAGTTAATATGAAAGTCAACAGAAGGAGGATAAGAAAGATGAACAGGACAAATCAGGACCTTCTGTTTAAGAGCTGGGAACAGTGGGTGACCTGCTGTGGGAAAGGGAAGGAGAAGGGATGGCATCCAACACCCAGAATCAGCTGTGCCCATTTCTCACCAGGTGGTCTCACAGAGCAACACAGATGCAAAATGGAGTGTCCTGGACTTTGGGAGCTGATGAGCTTGGAGGGAAACTGGTATAAATTCTTGTTTACAAAGAAGAAAATCTAACAGCTGTGCATATTATTCTGTGGGTGAGCATGAGTTGCTAGGGCCTGCTTGCCCCCATGAAAGGAAAAATATAAGAGGAAAAATAAATTCTGGCACTTACAGAGATTAAGTTATGCTGTGGCTGGATATCAGCAGTATATTTTTTAATGCTACTCTGAAGAACCAACTGAAATGACAAATCTGCAATAGAAAGAGAAAAGAGGTAAATATTGAAGTATGATGCCTTTCAAGTTTACCAGTGATCAAGATGGTGGAGGAAGTCAGTACCATGACCAGAGAGAAAAGGCAAGATGTTGGTGGAGTTCATGTTGAGATGGCAAAGGTACATATGTTGGCTGATTTTTATTTTCACTGCAAAGTGTAGGGATCTTGAACTAAAAATGGAAGGTGAACTTACAGAAAGCTGAGTCCAGACATTTGAGGCTAATGGGGGTTGATTATTAGACATTGTGAAAAATGAACCATGAACTTTATAGAAAAATGCAGCAATTATCAGGTGATTAGAGTTTCTCACAAAATTATGGATGAGTTAAATTAATAAACCACCCCTGTCCTCCAGCTCCTCACTATTAAGGCATCTATAAGACCTAGAAACCCCCTGTTACATGTGCATCCTGTTTACTTTTTGAGTTGGGCAAATGATCCCAAAAGAATAGAATATTATTAGATACAAAATCATTCATGGTTAAGCTCTTATTTTAGGCTGTTTTCAAAAAGAAAAACACAGAACCTGACAGGAAGCTGCTCCATGGCTGCCCCTGCACCTGCCCTAGGGATGGGCACTGTGTTAAGTGGGTCCTGAGCACCCCTGCAGCCTAATATCCAGCCTGCATGGAGGATCCTGTTGTGCTCACAGGGCATTTTCCTTGCAGTGACTCTGCGCAGTGTTACCTGGCTGTGACTTCAGCTTCAGACTGCTCTTTAGTGGTACCACACGCTGGTGACACTGTCTATTGACATAGTGAATTGTCCTTAGCAACCCAATGTACTTTTCAGGGAGACCAAACACAGGATTCTGTGGAACACCTAAGGCCCCATTCCAATGAGCCTGCCCGATGCTCAGTCACAGTCACAGTCACAGGCATGGTTAACCCAGAGACTCTCAGGGACTCTCAGGGGGTCTCTCATCTTCTCTGGGATTCTCAAGTTACAGGTCACAACAGAGAACACCTATAAACATTTAACCATGGGGCTCAGAACATGCACAAATATCTACTATACCAAAAACACACATACTCTTATCACATGTATACACACACATGCACACATATGCACACACCACACATTCACATAGAAAATTACACACATACACACCACACACTCACACTTACTATTCCTATAATATAGTCACTCACACTAAGTATAAAGTCAGGCATGTGCACAAAATTGTGCACACTCACACAAATATATGCATACCTCCACACATACACACACATGACCACATACACATACACATACCATGTCTGTTTTTTGAGCAATGGGCCCAATGTGTCCTTTTCCCTGTGTCCAGCACATAGGTTTATTCCCCATGCTGAACCTAGGTCACTGAATGTGTCTTCCTTTGGAAAAGAGAATCAGAGCAAACCTGAGCTTTGTGAGACCTGGGAACAGTGTGCATGTTGGGTTGGCCTTTCCCTGAATTCCCTGAGAGCCCTAAGATGTCCCATGAGAGGACCCAGTCCTGCCTGACAGGGTCAGGAGTACATGGCTGATCCAAGCACAGTCAGTTTGAGGACACTGGACATGTGGGAGGACATGCTGGTCATACAGCCCAGTAATTCATTGTTTTCAGGGGACACTGAACCCCATGGGTAGAACCAGGTACAGCCCTGGGTAGGGCACCCTCCCAGGAGCAGAAGCAGGTGCTGGTCATGGAACAGGGGCCCCAGAACAGTGAGTTCATTGGAGGTCAGAATCCCTGTGGGTCAGTGTCTGGTCAGGCCTCCTGGTCCTCCCTCTTGGATGATGTTGTCTCTTGGATGATGGTGTCACTGTCCTGCCACTGCAATTTGATTCACAGATGAGAGAACCCACCTATTTAAACCATAGTTTTTCAGAACAGAAAGATTTCAGTAAAATTAAAAAAAATAATTACTAAAAAAATAAATGAACAGTTTTAAGTAAATTAAATTTATGTCACAAATCAAAAAATAGTATTTGTGATCCACATTTTTCTTAAAGAACACCTACCCAAAATACATTGCAACTATCCCATAAATGAAAAGATGTAAAACTAAGCATTAAAATGATGTAAAATTATTGCAGGTATTTTCACCAAAGAACATTTATGAAATGCCTACTAAGTTCATAAATAGATTTTACTTGTTCCTTTTGGGTGGTTATGTTGGCATTTTGTTTCATTTTTGCCAATTTTAAAGAAAAAATATTTAAACATTATTTGAACTTTAATTTTAAGAATTTTGCATATGTTTTTAAATACAACATGTCCACATGTTTAAAGACATGGTGTTGAAGAATATAGATAATGGTTCCTAACAGTGACTGAGTTCCATACTTTGCATATTGTGATCTCTCATCCTTGCACACACACCTCTCCAGGTGTAAAAATATAATTACCAAATTTCAAAAGTGATCATATCATATATGCAAATGCTTTGACATAAAATTGATCTTTTTAGAGCATTGATAGATATTCCAAATGTGACTGTAAAAGGAAACTGCCTATAAAATAATAGTAGCATTGTGGTGCCAGGCAAATAATCACCAAAAATAAAACTTATTGTTAAGTTACAAGGTACACATTACGTGTGCAGTTCAGAACTGTAGAAAATAGCATATCTTTTAAATGCTAGGGAATGGAATCTTATGCAAGCAGACAGAGAGATTCATTCTTGTAAAAAGGCCACTGACCCCCTGACCCATGCAGCCTTTCATCTAACATTCCA
>JAQZBX010096099.1:0-11838 GCA_029593785.1 Cabassous unicinctus
TATATCATTTCCACCTTTTACACTTTGCTGTATGCCTTACATGAGTGTCTTATATTTACATAGAAATATTTGTTTTTAAATCCACAAGACAATTTTGATTTTTAAGAGGAAAATTTATATTCATTAATTATAAATGTAAATATATATTATAAATATAAATGTAAATATAATTCATAAAATTCAGTATAAATACTTATTTAAATCTGTCTTCTTTTCATGTACTATTTGTACTCTGTGTTCGATGTTCTTTATTTTCTCCTGAATGCTTTCTTTTGTTCAATTTTCTCTTCTATTTATTTGGATGAGATGTACTATTTTAATATTCATTTCGATATTGTAGCATGTTGGCATTATTTATGAATTCCAAAAATAGATATTGGATTATGTTTTTAAACTGTTCTGTTATGGGCATGATTAAATTATGATTAGAGCTTTATTGGGCCACATCAGTAGGGAATTGAGTCCTGCCTCTTGGGGTTGGGGACTCACAGATAAATGACATGGCAAAGGACAGATTTGGAATTCTGATGCTGAGTTTTGATCTGGAGCCTGGGAAGTGAACATACAGGAGAAGAACACAGAGGAATAGAGACAGCTCTTGGACATGGCAGAAGCCCCAGGGAGAGAGACAGAACCATTCACCTGAAGGTCTGCAGCTGGCCTTTTGGAGGGAAGCAGAGCCTAGAGAGCTTTATAGTCTACAGCTGACCTTGTGTAGAGGGCAGAGCTGCTGAGCCTGGGGAGAGGTGAGCTCTGGGAGGAGAGGAAACCAGGAGACCTGAGCCCTGGCATATGTCAGCAGCCATCTTGCTCCAGCATGTGGCAATAGACTTTGGTGAGAGAAGTAATTCATGCTTTGTGGCCTGGTAGCTGTGGGCTTCAACCCCAAATGAGTACCTTTTATGGGATCCAATGGATTTCTAGTGTATTGCATCGATGCCCTTTTGGCTGAATAATATAGATATTAACTGAAAAATTACAACATTTTTCCTTGCCTTATCAAATCTGAAATTAATTATTCTTTACTGACAACAAATACCATATCTTATTTCATTTTTTTAACATGCAAAAATGCATTTTTTAATAATTTTTTAAAAATATACTTAGATTTCATAAATGTTACATGAAAAATATAGGGATTCCCATGTGCCCCTCTCCCCACACCCTTGCACATAAACATCCTTCATTAGTGTGGCACAGTCTTTGCGATTGGTAAACATATCCTGGGGCATTGCCACTGACTATGGACACCTTGTAGTCTACATTCTGTCCCACACAGTTCTGCATGTAATGGGAAGATATAAAATGGCCTTTATCTGTCACTGAAATGCCATAGAAGATGATTCCCAAGTCCTGAGAAAGCCCCTGTTTTACAAATGTTTATCCCTCTTCCTGTATCCATAGTCTCCAGTGGCCACTGCTTCTACATCAATGTTGTAATTTCTTCAATTGCTACAATCACAATATGTCTATAGTAGAATACCAGTAAGTCCACTCTAGTCCATAGTTCATTCCCAATCCTGGGGATTCTGGGATAGTGATTTCCACTCCACCTCTAATTGAGAGGGGGCTTTGATCCCATACGGCCAATGGATGGGACTCTCTTGCTTCCAGTTGTAGGCTCTCTCACTTCCTTTGTATGTTGGTTGTCATTCCTCACTGCCTTGTTAATTGTCCTCAGTGAGTCCAATGAACTGGAGAGTAGGTGTTGCAACTTCACTGAGGCTCAGGGCCCAGCTGACATATGGACAGCCCAAAGATTCCAGTCTCTTGGATGTACGACTACCAAATCTAGCACCAAGTATACATTTAAGTAGAAGGGACACATGAGCCATGTGTAGGGAAGCCATAATTGAGTCCAACTCTGTCATTCTCAGGAACACAAACACCAAAGTAGGGCCCACTAGCAAGGCACCAAATTCCAGAGCTATCTGCCCTGACCATAGGTCTCCAAAGCTCCCAGGAGCCCCACTATTTGGGGTACTATCCACTTTGTCAGTCGATGAGATCCTGCTAAGATGTGCATAAGTGTTACATCTGGGATGATGTTCCAACTCACTTTCAAATCTCTTAGCCATGTAAACATTCTTGACAGACTCCCAACCCTCTGTTTGTAAACATATTGGTCCTCCCCAGAATGGAAGTCCAACTCCTTCCCTCTCATTATGTCAGTCTCCACCTACTGATACAACACATTATGACAAAATGATCACACTCCTTAGAAGCCTGCTCCAGGTGTGCCCTATCTCAAATGGCCCCCTTCCAACACTTTAAACCAGTAACCATTCCTTGTCATATTGACATAAGAGCATTCCCAACTTTGTATTTTCAACCACTTACCTGTCAATCCCCAGTGTGCACCTTGTCCCTCTCCCAACCCACTCCCTCCAGTTCCTTGGACCATCCAACCACCCTCCGCAATCTACACAACTGTCAAACCTTCACCACCCATCCCAATAATATCACTACCCTCCTGTCGTATCCCTTCAATGCACAACTACACAATTTCACCTTATCATAGATTACATCTGTATGGGTGTTGGCTCACAAACTTCCTCTCACTTTCAATTTCCTGTAAACCTATCTTCCAGACAATAGCTCTCTGAGTCTGGCCAATTTACTTAACTCATATCAGTAAGGGCATGTAATATTCATCCTTCCATGCCTGGCTTGCTTCACTCAACATAATGTGCTCAAGATTCATCCATGTTCTCCTGCGTGTTAGCACTGTATACCTTCTTACAGCTGAGTAATATTCCATTGTATGCATGTATCACATTTTGTTTATTCATTCATGTCTTGGTGGGCATTTGTGTTGATTCCAACTTTCATTAATAGTGAATAATGTTGCTGTGAACATTGGTGTGCATATATCTGTTCGTGTCTTTGCTTTCAATTCCTCTGGGTATATACCCTGCAGTGGAATTGCTGGATCATATGGAAATTCTATATTTAGTTTTTTGAGGAGCCACCAAACTGTCCTCCACAAAGGCTGGATCATTCTACATTCCCACAAGCAGTGGATGAGGGTTCCCATTCCTCCACATTCTCTCCAACACTTGTAGTACTCTGTTTTTTTTAATAGCCACCAATCTTGTGTATGTAAGATGGTATCTCATTGTAGTTATCATTTGCAATTCCTAAAAGCTAGTGATGTTGAGTATTTTTTCATGTGTTTTTTAGTCACTTGTATTTCTTCCTTGGAGAAGTGTCTTTTCAAATGTCTTGTACATTTTTTTTCAAATGGGTTGTTTGACTTTTTATTTTTGAGGTGAAGGATTTCATATATAGGCTGGCTATAAGACTCCTATCAGAGAGATGGTTGCCAAATATTTTCTCCCATTGGGTAGGCTGCCTTTTCACTTTCTTGATAACCTCTTTGAGGTGCAAAAGTTTTTATAATTTTGAGGAGGTCCCATTTATCTATTTTTTCTTTTGCTGCTCATTCTATGGATGTGAATTTCAGGAAACTATGTCCTCTTGCAAGTTCCTATAGATAATTCCCTACATTATCTTCCAAGATCTCTATAGTCCTGTCACTTATATTTAGATCTTTGATCCATCTTGAGTTGATTTTTAAATAAGGTGTGAGGTGGTGTTCCTCTCTCATTCTTTTGGACATAGATATCCAGTTCTCCAAGCACTGTTTGTTGAAGAGGCCATTCTCTCCCTGTTGAATGGACTTGGTGGCCTTGTCAAATATCAGATGAATGTATATGCAAGGTTCTATACCAGAATTCACAATTCAGTTCCATTGGTCATTATGTCTATCCTTTTGCGAATACATGCAGTTTTGATCACTGTAGCTTTGTAGTATGTTTTAAAGTCAAGTTGTGTGATTGCTTAATTACTTCTTTCTTTTTCAACATATCTTTGTCTATTCAAGGCCTCTTACCCTTCCAAATAAATTTTGTACTTAGCTTTACCATTTCAGTAAAAAATGACGTGTTGACTTTTTTTGGGATTGTATTAAACCTGTAGATTAGTTAGGGTAGGATAGACTTCTTAATGATGTTTTTTCTTCCTATCCATGAACAGAGAATATTCTTCCATTTATTTAAGTCTTCTTTGCTTTCCTTTAACAGTGTTGCATTGTTTTCTGTGTTTAAGTTATTTACATTTTTTGGTTAAATTTATTCCTAGATATTTGATTCTTTTAGTTACTATTGTAAATGGTATTTTTTTCTTGATTTCCTCCTCAGATTGCTCATTATTTGTGTACAGAAATGCTACTGATTTTTGAGCATTGATTTTATACCCTGTGATTTTACCAAACTCATTTATAAGTTCTAGAAGCTTTGTTGTAGATTTCTTAGGGTTATCTAGGTATAGGATGATGTCGTCTGAAAATATTGAAATTTTTACTTCTTCCTTTCCAATTGGATGTGTTTTATATCTTTTTCTTGCTTCAGTGCTTGAGCAAGTACTTCTAACACAATGTTAAATAGGAGCAGTGATAGTTGGCATCCTTGTCTTGTTTCCAATCTTAGAAGGAATGCTTTTAGCATTTCACCATTGTATATGATGTTAGCTGTAGGTTTTTCATATATACACCTTATCATGTTGAGAAAATTTCTTTCTATTCCTATCTTTTGCATATTTTTTATCAAGAAAGGGTGCTGCATTTTGTCAAATGCATTTTCTGCATCTATAGAGATGATCATGTGATTTTTTTCTTTTGATCTTTTTATGTGATGTATTACATTGATTGCTTTCCTTATGTTGAATCATCCTTGCATACCTGGGATGAAACCCACTTGCTCATAGTGTATAATTCATTTGATGTGTTGTTGAACATGATTAGCAAGTAATTTGTTTAGGATTTTAGCACCTAGTTTCATTAGAAAGATTCATCTGTAACAATCTTTTCTGGTGGCATCTTTGTTTGGCTTTGGTATTAGCATAATGTTGGCATCATAGAATGAGTTAAGCAATGTTCAAACTACTTCTATTTTTTGGAAGAGTTTGAGCAGGATTCCTGTTTGTTCTTTCCAGAATGTTTGGTAGAATTCACCTGTGAAGCTGTCTGGTCCTGAGCCATCTTCGTTGGGAGGTTTTTGATGACTGATCCATTCTCTTTATTTGAAACTGGTCTGTTGAGTTCATCAATTTCTTCTTTCATCAAAGTAGGCTGCTTGTGAGTTTCTAGGAATTTGTCCATTTGCTCTCAATTATCTGTCTTCTTGGCATGTAATTTTTCAAAGTATCCTCTTATGATTTGGTTTATTTCTGTAGGGTCAGTGGTGATATCACCTTCTCATTTCTTATTTTTCATGTTTGCATCTTCTCTATTTTTCTTTATTAGTCTAGCTGTTTGTCAATTTATTATATTTAAGGACTAGTTTTGGTTTGTTTACTTTTTCTAGTTCTTTCTTATTGTCTATTTCATTTAGTTCTACTTTAATCTTTGTTATTTCCTTCTTTCTACTTCCTTTGGAGATAGTTTGTTGCTGTTTTTCTAATTCTTCCAGTTGTGCAGTTAGGTCTTTGAATTTAGCTCTTTCTTCTTTTTTGATATGGGCATTTATGGTAACGAATTTCCCTCTTTGTATTGCTTTTGCTGCATCCCATGGGGTTTGATATGTTGTGTTGTCATTTTCATTTGTTTCAAGGTAGTTATTGATTTCTTTCAACATTTCCTCCTTGACCCACTGTTTGTTTATGAGTGTGTTGTTAACTTCTATATCTTTTTGCCTAATCTGGTTCTCAGGCCCTTACTGTTTTCCACCATCATTTCATTGTGGTGAAATAAATTACCTTACATAATCTCAAATTTTCTAAATTCATTGAGAAATTTTCTGTGACCTAGCATGTTGTCTGTATTGGATTATGATCCTTGTGCACTCAAGAAGAATGTATATCCTACTGTATTTGGGTGTAGTGTTCTGTATATGTCTATTAGATGCAGATACTCTAGTGTATTATTCAAAGTCTGGTTTCTTAGTGATTCTCTGTTGAGATGTTCTGTCTAATGGTAATAATGGTGTATTAAAGTCCATTACTTTAATTGTAGAGGCATCTTTTTCTCCACTTAATTTTTCCAGTATTTGTTTCATGTATTTTGAGGCACCCCAGTAGGAGCATAAATTTTTTATTGTTCTTTCTTCTTGAAAGAGCACCACTTTTACTAAAATATAGTGTCAATTTTTGTCCCTAACAACAGATTTGCATTTAAATTCTATTTTGTCTGATATTAGTATAGCTGCTCCCTCCCTTTTTTGGTTATTGTTTGCTTGTAAGACTGTTCTCCAGCCATTCACTTTCAGTCACCTTGAATCCTGGGGTCTATGATGGGTTTCTTGAAGACAACATTTAGATTGGTCATTTCTCTTAATCCATTCTGCAAATCTGTGTCTCTTACCTGGAGAGATTAATCCATTAGCATTCATGTTAGTACTTTCAAATAATTAGCTACAGTAACCATATTTTCTTTGGGCTTATGCATGTCATATGTTGTTTTTATTTCTGTTTTTGTTTTTTTAGTTGTTCTTTCCTTCTCCTCCAACTCTCTCTCCCCTGTAATCTCCTTTCATCCTGCAGCTTACCCAATGTCCTTCATAGTGGGTGGACCATTCTATAATCCCACCAACAGTCGATGAGCATTCCCATTTCTCCACATCCTCTCCAAATCTTACATTCTGCAGTTTTTTTAAATAGCCACCATTATAATGGGTGTAAGATGGTATCTCATTGTAGTTTTGATTTGCATTTTCCTAATAGCTAGCGATGTCGAGCATCTTTTCATGTGCTTTTAAGCCATTTATATTCCTTCCTTGGAGAAGTGTCATTTAAGGTCACTTGAACATTTTTTAAATTGGTTGTCTTTTTATTTTTCAGGTGTAGTATGTCTTTATATATGCACGCTATTAGGCTCCTAAAAGATATATGGTTGCCATATATATTCTCCCATTGGGTAGGCTGCCTTTTACTTTCTTGATAACGTCATTTGAGGTGCAGAAATCCTTTTTAAATTCAAGTGGAATCCTGATGACTGAGTACACTGCAATGAAATGATTTTCAAGCCTCTTCTAGACCACCCTGTCCACCCAGGTGACCCTAAACAGGCTCTTGAAAACTTATTAAGTGCTTCCCTCTCTCTGACTCCCTAAGGAGAGTTGAAATTATGATAGTCCTCAATGTGGAATTATTAAATTATCTGACTCCATCCTCTCTCAACCCAAGCCTCTGTGTCTCAGGACAGTTAGCTAAATCAGGCTTCCTCAGCAGATTCGCCTTTCCACTCAGCCTGGTGCCACTTTGAGCTGGCTGGTGTGCTCCCCATAGCTGTAAGGGGGTCCAGTCAACCAAGCCCACAGAAAGGAAACCCCTTTACACCCTTCGCCAGAACCTTCTCACTCTCAGAGAATGCTCCCTCTTGCTGGATGGCCAGGGAGAGTTGGGGTTCACCCTGGTCCCCTGCCCTGAGGGTGGGGCTTAGCCATCTATATTTTCCAAGAATGGGGCTAAAAACTCATGGCTTTATCTTGAGCAATGTATCTCCCTGTCCAGCTCACTACCAGATTGATGTCCCAAAGGCTCACACTCTGTGGGCTCCCAGAACAGCTCACTTGGGCAGGATCCTGTCCCCAATCAGCTGTCTTTTGTGAGAGTGATAGTGAGTGTCCACTTGAACTCATGCCATCTTGTCTTCCTCCCTTTAGTATTTCTTGAAGGGCAGGTTTCTTATTGGCATACTCGATTAATTACTGTTTATCTGTGGATATTTTGAACTCTCCATCATTTTCAAATGCCAGCTTTGATTGATAGAGAATTCTTGGCTGGAAGTTTTTTCTTTTAGTACCTTAACTATGTCATAACATTGCCTTCTTGCCTCCATGGTTTCAGATGAGAAATCAGCACTTAATCTTATTGAGTTTCCTTGTATGTGATGGCTCTCTTTTCTCTTGAAGCTTTCAGTATTTTCCTTTTGTCTTTAGCATTGGACAGTTTGATGAGTATATATCTTGCAGTTGGCCTGTTGGGATTTATACTGCTTGGGGTGCACTGTGCTTCCTGGACCTGTACATCCATCTCCCTCAAAATGATTGGGAAGTTTTCAGCCTTTATTTCCTCCCACTCTCCTTCTATCCCCTTTCCCTTCTCTTCTCCCTCTGGGATGCCTATAATGCATATGTTTGTACATTTTATGTTGTCATTCAAGTCCTTAAGTCCCTGCTGGTTTTCTTCTATCTTTTTATCTAACTGTTCTACTTATGTTTGATTTCAAGTGTACTGTCCTCCACATTGTTAATTCTTTCCTCTGCCTGTTCAAATCTGCTTTGTGTGCTTACAGTGTCTTCTTGATTTCTTGGATTGTGCCATTCATCACCATCATATCTCTTATCTTTTTATATATGTTTACAATTTCTTCAGTGTGTTCTGCCAGTGTCTTCTTAATATCCTTAATATCTTCCTTCACTTCATTGAATTGATCCAGGATATTTCTTTGAACATTGTTGATAGTTCTTCAATGTTCTGCATCTCTTCTGGATTTTCAGTTTGTTCATTGAACTGGGCCATGTCTTCCTGTTTCTTGGTATGGTTTGTAACTTTTTTGTTACTGCCTGGTCATCTTTTTATCTTGATGGGTTTATCAAGTTGCCTGGCTTCTCTCTTGTCTCTTGAGTTTTATTTAATTGCTGTTTTGAGTGCTTTTTACATTTTCTCTTTGACACTTTGTTCTTCTTATTCTATTTCCTTGCTCTTGACTTTGTTCCCTTGAAGGAAAAAAATAGGGTCAGAGAAAGTGAAAGAGTTATGAAAAGTAAAAAGAATAATAGTAATAATAGTAGTAACTGTTAGAAAAGAAACTGTATAAGACTTTGAAAATGAATATTCAACTCATGTAAGCAGTGTAGAGTAATAGGAATAAAAAAGTGAAGTGCCAGCAATTAAATGGGAAACCAAATAGAGAAAAATATAGAATGAATTAAAAGGCTAGAATGATGAGGAGAGAGGGAAAAAGAAAAGACAAACATTAAAAAGTTAATAAATGAAAGAAAACAGAATAGATGAGACAGAAATAAAAACCAGTAATGTTGTGTACTAAACAAAGATAGGTGGATTGTAAGAACAACAGAAAGCAGAAGATAGAAAGATGTAGGAAGAAAAAGAGATAGCATTGGTAGACAAAATCGTAAAACACAAAAAAGGGAAAATTGAGAAATGGGAAACATAGCAACCAAGAATCAAGCCAGAAGCACCTTGAGGAATTTATCTCTTTTTCCAGGTCACTCTAGATCAATGCCCTGAATTCTTCTACTCTGTGGTTTTCCAAAACAGCTCATTCAGGCAGGATCTTGCCTCCACTCATCCATTTTTTTGCAAGAGATCTATGATGCTTTGAAAGAAAAAAAAATAGGGTCAGAAAAAAGGGAAAAGATAGGAAGACGAAAAGAATAATAGTAATGATAATAGTAAAAGGTAAGAGAGAAACCATACAAGACCTAGGAAATTGAAAAATTAACACAAATAAGAAGCACAGAAGAATAAGATTAGGCAAGTGGAACAGAAACTATGAAACAAGAAACAAAATAGAGAAAAAAGTATATTGAATGGATTAACAGGCTGGAATGGTGAGGAGAGGGGAAAATAAAAGAGAAAAGAGGGAAAGAAGAATGTAAAAAGGAGAAATTAAGCAAAGAAAAAAGGAGAGAGGGAGAAATACAATCAAGATAAATTGAAAACCAAATAAAAGAGACAGAGTGAAAGAACAATGGAAAACAAAATTTATAAAGAGGAAGGAGTGAAAAGAAATAGTGTAAGTAGAATAGATCAGTAACCAAAAGAAAAAAAATAAAGAAAAATAAACAAGCAGAGAAACAAAGGAAGGGGATACAAAACAAGCAAGAAAATGACAGCAGCACATTGCACATCAATTTTTAAAAATGGAGGCAGATGAAAAAAAAATAAGCACAGAAAAGCAGCCTTCTCTCTTAAACCCCTAAGGATTTACTCAGTTTGCTGGTGTTCCTCAATCACTGATCCTGCAGCCTGCCCTCTGCAGGTTTTGAACTCAGTTGTAGTGAGTAAAATAAGGGAAATAAAAGAAAAGGAACCCTTTTCAATAAAAAAAAAGAGATCTAAGAAAAGTTAATACAAAGAAAATGACTATATGTTCCCTGTCATAAAGTTTCAGTTGGATGCCTGAAAATTTGGTGATCCACTTCTCATGGAGGACCCAGGAATCAAACCATGGACCTCATATATGCTAGGCAGGAATTCCTACACTGAGCTATTCTGCATCCTTAGGCTAATTAGCCTTTCAGAAGGCTATCCACCTTTTCCTTCAGGCAGGTAGGGTAGATTCCCTGCAGTCAGCTAGAGTGGTGCCAATCACCACCTGTCTCTGCCTCCTCACTAAAGTAATTTCTTTCTTTACCTAGGTGGCTGGGTGTGACCACTGCCTGAGGCAATCGCTCTCCCCTCTCTGTGTCAAGCCAGGGTCCCTTCTGATATTCAAGGGGCACCCAGCTGGCTAAAGTTGTCAAAAAGAAATCATTTTCCAACTTTCCAGACCCTTTTTCCTCACAGGGATTCTGCTGTCACACTCCCATTTGGAGCAGGGAGCTGGATCTCCACCTAGTCTGTCCACCCTGAGGGCTGGATATGTGTGCCCCCTCCAATCACCAAGGTAAGCAAACAATGATTATCCCTGGCTTCCCTATCTGTCCAGTATCCTCCTAGAAGACTCAGAGCACCTTTGGGTGGACGTAGATGTCTGTTCTACTCTCAGTTACATATATTTACCAGGAGATGTATCCTCATATAATATTTCAGGGGTAGGGGAGGGGAGCCTTTCCCAGGAGCTGGGATGTTTAATAACTCACAATTTCTTGTTTTGGCTTCTTTGTGTCTCTGAACCTAACTCTTCTGGGAGTTGGTAAAAAGTATCCCGGTTTGCTGTGCCCCAAAGCAGTTCCCCACAGCTGCCTCTGGCTTTTGCTTTGCTGTTTTAGTGAGAGCTAAGCCATATCTGCCTAACCCATCAGCCATGTTCCCAAAATCTCACAAATAATGTATTTTTAAAACTCATTAGATTCATTTATCCATATTAGAAAATATATTCTCAAGTCTTTTAATACTTTATGGATGTTCTAACCCACAGATAACATAATTAATACTTTATCCACTCTATATTCACTGATTTAAATTAACAATTTTTGTTGTTCAATAAATCCTGAAATCTCAAACCCTCCATCTGGGATTATAGCCTAAAGAATATCGTATTTAATTTCTTTTAATATTACTAGCTGCTGGCAAACTCTCTCAGTTTTTACTTGTCTGGAAAAGTGTTTATTTCACATTATCCTGAAGGACTTTTTTTCAGTACAGATTTCTACTTTGGCAGGTACTTTATGATAGCAATGTAAATATCTCATGCCAGTGTTTGCCTTCTGTATTCCATTGTTAGTTTTGATAGTCAGCATTTTCATTTGTTACTCCTTTACTGGTTATATTCTTATTTTCTAGGTATTTTTAAGATTTTCTTTCAAGTTTACATTTAAATGCCCAGGTCTGCATGTATTTTGATTTTTCCTTCTGGGTTTGTTGGGCTTATTGTGTCTATGAATCAGTGTCTCATCAATTTTAGAAAATTGTTAGAAATTACTCTTCAAATGTAGCTTTTGTTGTATTCTATGTTTAGTCTCCTTCTAGCACTCCCAACTAAATACATGCTGTAACTTCTCATTATATTCTCTAATATTCTGTCATTCTTACACTCTTTTCTACATTTTCTATTATTTTTCTACAGTTTCATTTTTTACATATCTCAAGGCTTATTTTTAAAATTCATTATTCTCACTTCAGAAATATTTAAATTTTTGTAATTCATTG
>JAQZBX010096100.1:0-11838 GCA_029593785.1 Cabassous unicinctus
AAATAAATAAATAAATAAATAAAAGGGAAAAGTGCTGTACCACACTATTAAAAATGATATCTGACATGAGAAATTCCTTTTCACAATTAAAGGCTTTAACTCTTTCTCAAGAGTTGTGAAATTAAAAATAACAATCATGACAATGACACTTATTTAAAGAGATTGAAATCAAACTTTTTCTAGGGCATCCTGATTTGAAATCTTAAAGGATTTTTAAAATATAATTTTGCCAATTAATCTTATTTGTTCCCAGTTGACTCACTTTAATCTTGTATTCAACTGACTTGACCTTTTTTGTGTCAAATGCACCTGCTCCCCAAAACAAAAACAAAATGGGAGATGGGGGCATCTCTGATCTTTACATTTTTTCCTTAGTAGATTTCACCAGAGTTTAAGTGAGACTCAGACTATTCTACAGACAAAATGTAAAAAAATGGTGTATCTTACATTAGTGTCTGTAGTGTTAAAAGACTAGAAAAATAATGTCACCACATTATAGGCACAATGTGATTCTAAAGCTCATGTCCTTGCAGAGTTTAAATAGGTCTTTAGAAGAGTCTTACCTTCTAGCTTCATTCCGACACTTAGACATTTTTGAAATCGACAGTAAGGGCAACGCTTTCTCTGTGTTTTGTCAATTTGGCAGTTCTGGTTTTCTATACATGTGTACCTTTTATTATTTTGGACTGTTCGCTTAAAAAATCCCTATAAGACAGAAAAAATAGTGAGGTATATTATAAATCTAGCCCCCGTCTTCTCTATTGTTTCATTTCAAGGAAATCACAAGCAAATCTTTTCATTGCACCATTTGAGCCCTTGTGCGGTTCTGTGGTTTGTTTTACATTTCAGCAAGATCAATCCTCCAAAACAGTGCCAGGCCATAGTGGAGATTTTTCTGGCATCAAGAGTTATATTTCTGAAGGATTACATCAAATCTAGGGAAGATTTGACTACATGCCACTTCATCTCAGCACTTATAGAAAATACACTTTGTATTGACCAGTGATTTTTTAAAAAATCTGTTTTCCTAGTAACCTTCACGTTCCAAATAGAGGTACTCATGGAGAGTTGCATTGTTTTTAAGTACTCTGATACAATTTCAATGACAAACCATTGCAAAATGCCAGTGGAAAATTGAATAGCAAAACACCTCAGATCTTTTACAAATGTCAACACTGGGTGGTTAAAAGTAAAAGGATTTAAGGGGTAAAGCAGGAAAAATGCTCATAATTCCACTGGAATACTTTCAAATATGGAAACTCTATTTTTAAAAAGGTGAAACTAATGGAAAAGGAAAGCATCTATCATGGAGAGCTATATTTTAGCAGAGTGTACACTTTCCTTATATTTCATTCAAAAGAATTAATCAAAAATAAAATTTGTACCTTTAAAATATAATAAAAACTTTACTAGGTTAGTGTTTATTGTGTTGATCCTGCTAGCCATAAAGGGAAGCAATTTTATTTTGTGATACAGAATAAAGGGATTTTCCAGGCAGTGGTTTAAGTAATTGTGCCAAGTTTTCTATTTTAAAAAATATCCTCGGACTGTATAAGAGGTCCGAGATAAATATATAAAGTATAATGATATTATTAGTAACAATACAGTACATTTAAATTTCCTTGTACTTAAATAGATCATATAATATATTTGTGAAAGCTATTCTATTATAAACTAAGATCTGGTTTCTTGCTTTATGATGTAAATTTCAAAAAGAATCTTAAAAAATATTTTTGGAATAAATCAGGATGAATGCAGTTGGAATTTAGATTTTTATGTCTGGATAAAGAAGGTTGAGATCTGTAGCACAGAATACTGTGAAGTTAAAATGTTTTTGGGTTTTGGGAAATACTTTGTTATGTTGTCTCAAGAACCACGATATTTTAAATATGTAAGTCAAGCAAAATCAATATTTAAGATTGTTAGAAAGGGAAGCCTTTCCATAGCTACATCACTTTCCTACAACAGCATATTTTAAAGCCACGAGACTGGCAAAGTTTTCTAAACAGCATAAATGTCTTTGCCTTTTGTATTAAATCAGACACATCACTAAAAATATCAACTCCCTAAGACTTTTTTTCCCTAAGACTTTTTAATTGAGTCTAAAAAAGACAACTTAACTGTAGTTTTAAAAAGGCAACCCAATTGTTTATTTTGGTTTTGAACATTATATATATCAGGTAGCAATGTATGATCAGACCTTGCAGCTTTCACAGGTGAGAAGCCCATAATGGTACCCAGACACTTTATCTGCACACACCGGACAGAGCTCTTCAAGATCTTCATCATAGGAGTAATTCACCATTTTAAACTGAGACACTGAGACAAGAAGAGAAATGCATACACATATCCGATTAGTTTACTATATAGGTTTAAATCCTGCAATGGAAAGCTTTTTAGTGATTTGTGGGCAGATATCACCAGGTAAAATACAAAACAAAAATAAATTTTACCCAGGTCATAAGGAAGAGAACTATTTTTTACACAGTGAAAGTAAAACATCTTTTTTCTTCAATGAGCATGCATGTCATATTTATTAATTTAAAAATAATTCCAACTTCTTTTGTTAACATTTTAAACTGGCCACTGTTGAGCACAAGTTTCATAAGTCTGCAAAGCAACAAATCAGAATAGAGACGTGAATTGCATAAAGAACTGAAAATTTCTTTTAAATCCCTGTAGCATTAAGTTCCAAAATGTTTTTTGCCTTTCTTTGCCTAAGGGAGAAAAACAAGCACACACACACGTTGTATCTCCACTCTTAAACTTAAGTTTGCTGCAAGTACACCTCATTTAAAAGGACAGCAACAACCGATTGCAAACAATGCTTGGCAAAGAAACTGACGCCCCAGAAACCTGCTTCTCAGCAGTAGCCCCACTTTAACAACAGCCTGCGGCTCCCAACGTTCAGATCTGTTAGATTAATCGAAACATTCAGTTCCGTATTGACAAGACGCCTGTTCTGGATACTTTCATCTCCGCACGCTTGAAAATCTCCTGTGAAAATGAAAAGAAGAAAAAAGAAAGGGAGGACGCCCGGACAAAATAAAACAGAAGAGGAAAAAGATACACACTAGAGTTTGGTTTCGTTGCAAAGTACTAAAGCCCTGTAATGAATTTCACATGTTTCCGATCATTATTGCAAAATATAAACACCTCGAGATCGCCCTGTTAAAGTTAAACAGAAATCGGGCGGCGGCGATGGACGGCTCACAGCGGGGATTCGGTAAGGGCCTTCTTGGGGACACAGTCCCGCCAAGGCGGCTTTCGCAGCTGAAAGATGGGTAAATTATGGACAGGAAGGTCAATGGTCAGGAGACCCCAGGAAATACCTGATCCGGTCTCCCTGAGGCTCCACGTCCACGCGGGGCCAAGTCCCTGAATGAGGGATACGAGTGGGCTGGCACGGCGTGGTCCGAGGACAAGGGAGTAGGTGTGCGCAGCTCAGCCGCCGCCCGCACCCCTCCCCGGCACCCTTTCGTGGAATCCCGGTTCGTACCGGGCGCTTCCCCCTTGCTCAACCTTCGGCGCACAAACACCCAGCTAAGTTTGTTTTAAGTTAATCAGTAGCATTTGCAGGGGGCGGGGCGGAGGGATTTCGTGAGGGGATGCAGAACCGACTGCCGAAGAGAAGTTTCCTCTAACTTGCTTACCAAAAAGCAAGAGAGAAATCGTTCCCACCCCATTGCCAATGTACCGGATCATGGCATCATGATCTATGTATCATCATATCATCACTATGTATCACAGTGGCCTCCTTGCCAAGAGATTGTTCTTTTAAAATAAAAGTTATTTTTTCGCCACGGATTCGGAGGGCCTCCGGAAAGGGCCGTCCGGAGGGGGGGAAGGGAGTCACTTGCGGTACTTTTACGGCTGAGGGCAGAGTGACCAGGGGCTGAGCTGAACTATCTTTTCTTGAGTCCTGGGCTGGGGTTGAAACGGTAGTGAGTTAGCCAGAGTTTGGGAGAATCTTGGGAAAAGAGGTTTCAACTGAAGCAGGAGCCTGGCAACATGAAATAGAAATTAAGAGATGCTGGAGCGCAATCCTCTGGGCAGTGCCAGCCTGGGGCCCAACGCTGGGATTTTGGGAACCTGGGGGTTGGGGGAGGTTGGGAATATGAGAAGTTCCTTTTCTCCTAAACTACCGTCTCGAGGCATTTTTTAGGGATGAGAAAAAAAGTGGACTTGACCAAATGTGTTCTTTTCTACCTGCCTTTCCCCCAACAAAGTAAATTCTAACATTGCATCTCAGAGGCACTGAGAAGCAAGCGCTTGCAGCGGGGTCGGTGCACACCTCGGGGATTCCGCACCGAAAAGACCGAAGCTGGGGGTGGGGAGCGCTTGGAAAATCCAAAGACGGGTATCTTTTAGAGTTTAGCCGGGTTAGGCGTTTGGAGAACTGAATCCGTCAGGGCAAAGAAGTCCCCGCGCTCTGCCTAATCTCAGTTTGAGAAAGGGGAGGGGGCGGCGGGACCTTGGAAAGCGAGAGTCACAGAGAGGAGAGCGAGAAGTTTCCCCTTAAGTTGGACGTGGTGCGCTGTCCCGGAACCCGGGAGCTGGTCCTCTTTGTTGGCTCCCCCCACGGTTCAGACCCTGGCTGGGTCCAAAGCAGGCTTGGAAATGGGGTTCCAGTTTCCAGGGGCTCCTTCCTACCGGCAGGCCGCGGACCTGGAAGGAAGATGTGCCCAGGAGCTCCCCAAACTGTTTTCGAACCCAGGCTGGTGAGCGGCGGGAGGCTTCTCCTCAGCCCCGGGCACGCCGGAAGGCTAACCCTCTGCTTTGGGGCAGCAGGGAGTGTCAAGAGGGTCCCTCTTGAACTTTACAAATATTTCCCTTTGCCCCCCAATAAACCCTTATTTTCGCCTCCTCTACTTCTTTTGGCGTGTCCCTGTGCTTCCTTTCCAGAGTGCCTCGGAAACGCCCGCGCCAGATCGAGCAGAAACTTTCCTCTGGGACCCAGGAATTGCGCCGGCCGCTCTCGGCAGCCCAAGAGGCAGGCCCTCTCCGGAGCTCAGGGCTGAAGGGCCCCGGCTCCGCTTCTCCGCAAACTCCCTCCCAGCGCCCCCACTTCCCGGGAATCTTAGATCCGAGACGGGAACTCCCTTGGGCCGACCGGGTTCCCCTAGGAGCCCGCTCTGAGACCTGCAAGTTGGTCTCAGGGGCTTCAGCCCCAGCGGACTTCTGCAGCCCTCCTTGGAGGCTGGAAGAGACTCCGGATACTGAAGGGGTAACCGACCCCCCGGACACGCTCTCCCGCCACCCCCTTTCGCTTTTTAGCAGGGCAACTTCAGGCCCCCGGGCCGAAAAGCCGCGGTCGCGCATTCTAGCCCGCACGGCCGCGTGCACCAGCCCTGAACTCTGCTCTCAACACCTCCCTGGTCCTTTCAAGTTCGCGCAAGAGGATGGCAGGAAACGTTCCGGGATCACAGACCCGCCAGCCTGCACATCCTGCGCGCTGGAAGGGGCGAGGATGGAAGAGCACCGGTGACTTTTCCTAGCATTGTTCCCTCCCCGGCCCAGGGCAACCGCGATAAACTTCTGAAGGGCTTAATACAAGCCAGACCTAGACTTGTTGTTTTGGAATGCGGTGAAAATATAGCCAGAGGGGTTTATTTGTTTTCTCGTTAGCAATCAAGAATTAGGAAAACAAATGGGATTTCCATATTCCCAGCTCTCGGATGGAGGAATGGGCATTAGGCTAACGTCTGCCCCACCCCAAATACGGCAGTACCCACAAAGAAGATGGGATTGGGGGAACTTTGGTTCCCTTCAGTTCTGCCTGCAGTTTAGAAGTTGCCCAAAGTCGAGCCGGCTCCCAGTGAGTGTCCGCCTGGGCCTCACGGGTGTCCACATCCATTTTAATACCTCTAACACAAGCCTTTCGAGAGTGGCCTTCTCTTTCTGTAGTTGACTTTTCCTAGGCAATGTGTTCTCCCTCCACACAAGAACAACGATTAAAGTTCCCACCGGTTCCAAACGCCGGGAACCTGCTCCGGTTTCCAGTGAGACATTCCATTTCTTAGAATGACCTTATTATTCCAAAGTACCTTTAGCCTGAAGCTGCCCGGCTTGGGATGCCCTAGAGCGCCAAGCCTCTCTTTTTTTAATTACAAGTGGCCAATTAGGCAGTGCTTGGAAAACCTCCGCCCCGCATTGTTCAAGAGCCATAAACTTTTATGCCTGCACCTGGGGGGCGGGGGGCGCTGACGTCCGCACGCCGCCCTGGAGCCCGCAGTCTGCGAGCGCCCAACCCCGCACACCAGCATGGGCGCTGGGCAAGAGGCTGAAGCCCGCGGGGAGCCCGAGCGCTGCGCGGCGCCTCCTTACCTTGCATGTTTTCCGGCATCTGCCCCTGTTCCCCATGCGATCGAGCCAGTCCCAGAGCTTCCGTCTCCACTTTGGGCAGCATGACAAGGCGGCCGCGGGCGGGGATAGGGGGTCCGTGTCCGTCCGGAAGTCCAGCACCTGGACACGGGCAGCACAGATTCAACTCCCGCAGAAAGAAGGGGCGACCAGGGTGCCCGCTCACCCACCCGCTAGCTGGCGCGAGTCTCAGCGCTGGCGCGTCTCAGCCTCCTGCGGGGCTGCCCGGCAGGACTCCTTAGCCCGGTCCTGTCTCGCAGCTCCGGAGCCGCCCCTGAGCTGCCAGGAGGAGGTCCGGGACTACGAGAAGAGGCGAAGGCGGCGGCGTCTGGGCGCCCTGGCTCAGATCGGCATGTGCGGAGACGGCGGCGGTGGTGGCGAGGGCACAGCTGCCCGGGCGCGGATCCGTGCACCGCCGAGCTCGCGGCGGCCAGCAGAAGCGGCAGCCGGGCTGCTGCTGCCGCCGCGGCACTGCCGCCGCCGCTGCTCCCAGACGGCTGGGTCGACTTCTTCCCCTTTCTCCACCCGCCCTCTGGCTTAGGATCGGCAGGGGTCTCTCTCTCTCTCTCTCTTGCCTCACTTCTCCTCTCCGCCCCTTCCCCTCTTTCTGTCTCCCTCTCGCTCACTATCACAAGTGTGGAGTTGTGAAGTTCCAACCTCCCTCTCCTGCCTCGTTGACCCTCTCGCGTGTCCAAGAGCAACCCTTTCCAGCCCTGAGGGTGACGGTGCTGGGAAGGAAAGGGGGAAGACGAGGAGGAGAAGGGAGGTAAGTAGGGCCGGGGGTAATGGGAAAGCTGGGATGAGGGGTGAAGACAGTGAATGGGGACGGGGGTTCCGGACTCGGGTCGGACACCAGCAGCCAGCCAATGAGAATGAGGCGCAGGCTCCGATCCCCTCGCCTGCCCCAACCTCTTCACCCCGCCTTAACCCCCCTCCCACCCCACCCTGGCCTCGGGCGGGGGGGTGGGGTGGGCGTAAATGCTGCTGGGTCTTACTGCAAGTGAGAAGCGACCTCTGAGCGCGGAGGCGAAAGATGAGAAGCAAAGGGCGGTGATTTCCGCGAGCTGAGGGGAAGCGAGCAGAAGGGATGGGGTGTGTGCGAGTGGTTTGTGCGCGTGTCCTCGCGTGTGTGTCGGGTGAGGGGCTGGAGGGGGTGGCAAACACCCATTTAAACAACCTAAAGGAGAAAAGGGGTGTTGAATTCAGTTGACCCAGCTCTTCTCAGATGCAGAGCTGGCCCTCTAGCAACGGTCTTTCCGCTTCTTTCCCCCACCGCGTTTGGAACACGCAGAGGCCCCGCGGCGGGCCCTGGGCGCCCTGGAGGGGCCGAGGGGACGGCCACGTCGTGGAGGCCCTGAGTCCATTCACTGACTTGCTGGAAAACAGAGGAGGAGCAGCCACCTCCGTTTCTCCACCCTTTTCCCCAGTTCTTTCGCTCATTTATGCATTTATATACTTGAGCCCAAGATTATCTTGGCAACAGACTTCCTAGTTTTAGTGAACTGTGTTTCTATACTATATAGAACACAAACATCAGTCTGGGCTTTCCTTTTTTTCTTTGGAGCCACATGAGGCCCAGAGACCCAACATTTTTTTAAGTTTTAAAAACCCATCTGTTATGCAAGCTCTTCGGCCATCAGCCCAACCACATCTTAAAAATTCTCAGACCTCATCCCAACTACATGAAAACATTCTTTCCAGCCTCCTGACTGCATGCGAAATGCCTCCTATACAGTGTCTGCTGTGCAACCAGGTAATTGTTAGAGACACCCATGAGGGGTGGATTTGAATCTCAAAAATAAATAGAAATATTTATTCTATTTGAACGTGGGTACAGATTACACATTGAAACTTAACTTGCACAGTATTTGATGGATTGAAAAAATATTCCAATCATTGCCCTACATAACCTACATTTTTATATTTAAATAGGTTGCTCATCACCCACCCCCACTTGGCAATTCATATACTGTCTGATTTGTCTTTTTGCTTTTCATATATTCAGAATCTAAGTAATTTAGACTTCAGTTTTAGTAACATTTTCAGGTTTCATGGAACCATTTAAAATTAGGAGGGCCTGTTAGTTTGTATGGGGAAGGACAGTTGCCAAAATTAAGGAGCCTTAAGACGTTCAGATTTTCATGATTATATTAAGTAATAATGTCAAAACATATTTAGTATTTGTTTTAATGATGATTGTGAATTAAAAACACATACATATTCTTACATAGTTCAGAGATTTGGCAGTCCTAGAACTTAGATCAGTGCGGGTCCTGCTTTGTTTGGGGGTTCAGATAAACTGTGAAAATCAGTTTATTACAAAGTCTTAACTTAAAAACAACCTCCTTTGGAGAACTTATAGGGCACTTGTGCAGCACCTCCACAAGTACTAGGCTGGCAGGAATGGCAGACTCATGACTCCAGGTCTGGGGACGGAACTTTCAGCCCTCATAGGGGAGGGAAGGTCCTTGGCTGGTGGAGCAGAAGGCAGGGAAATTGAGGTTAGGGGAGTTGGAAGAAGTAGAAAGAGGACTGTGTAGTTGCAGTGCAGGAAGAAACCCTTTATCAACTTAAGGCTGAGGCTGAGCCTGACCTAATGAGGCAAACTTTTTGATCATGCTCATAACACCAGCTTCAGAGCTAGAAGGGACATGCTTAGGCCTCACTAGCTAAGCAGTTCAAGCCAATCTGCTCTCCCACCACACACCCCAAGGAAGAACACAAGTGATGGTGGCAAAGGGACAGCTGGCCTTCATTTATCTCCCCACAGGCAGACTTTCTAAGAAGGAAAAATCACATAGGGGCTGGGATGAGATTTTCTTTTAAAGGCAGTTGTATCATAGAAGCCCTGCTTTGAAGGTCTAGTTCAGGCTGATCCCTTTGCTTAGATAACAGCTAACCAATGGGGCACTGAATTTGACTTTTCTGAGAGCCAAGGGAACTCCAAGCCCAGGGGCCCAGCCCACCACGCTCCAGACTTCCAGCTTCAGGGTAGGAAAGCTCCCTAGGGCCAGCCCGATAGCGGATCCTCTCCAGAAAACTAGAATTCCACGCTTGCGGTAAACGAGGGGGAAATTTGCCCCTGGAATTGGTTCTTGTCAGCGACCAGAAGGCACGCTCACTCTTCTCCAGGTGGCTCGGTAAGAACTTCAATGGGGCGGCGGGTCGCTGGCCCAAGGGCAGACGCCCATTACAGCCCTCGGAGTGCACCCTTACCCACTGTCTCAACTCCCTCCTTGCTCCGAACACTCACTCTAGTCCTAGACCACTTCAGTTCCTCCGGACAGGGGTTCCCACTGGAGCAGAGGAACGGCCTGGGCGTCCTCCAGAACTCTGCGGGCAGAGTTGGAGGACCGAGAATCGGAGCAAGCGGCGCCTCGGGTCTGTTACCTGGGGGTGGTTGGGATGAGGTGGAAAGCCAAGTGACC
This sequence comes from Cabassous unicinctus, assembly GCA_029593785.1. Lineage (NCBI taxonomy): Eukaryota > Metazoa > Chordata > Mammalia > Cingulata > Chlamyphoridae > Cabassous > Cabassous unicinctus. Next base: position 9,792 of record JAQZBX010096100.1, read on the forward strand.
AAGGGAAGGAGAGGCAGTAGGAATAGAAGTAGGTGGGACAAGGCCTGTGTAGTCTAAACGCAGATGCTGGTGGTGGTCTGTACTGACCTACAGACAGACCCACAGGCACCGGCGGATAGAGCCCCCACAAATGGGCAGTCGCGTCCCATCCTCCGCCGGGGACATCTTACCTACAGTCACTCTGCCTCTTACTGGGAACGGACTTGGGAATCCACCAGGATCTTTCTGTTGCGGAAAACGTCACTGGTGGCCGAGACCCGAGACCGGAACCCGGGAGGCGGGGGGAGAAGGCTCCAGCTTTAGCTACTGTACGCATTCTCAATTTCCTCCCTGCTCTCCCTCTGCCAACTTCTGGCAAACTTCTCTTCCCTTTTCCCCACGTCCCCTACACCTCCTTCTTGCAGGCGAGACTGGTCTCCAGGGTTGCCCTTCCCGGTTCTGACTTTGTCTTAAAGTGTTGATTGACGGTTGCAATTACAAAGGATGATGGCTCAGGGAGGCTCCCGCAGCCTTGATAAGCCCGAGAAGCGCAATCCTGGCATATTTTATCCAGGCTCAGCGTTACCCGGCCGTGCGCCCCATTCACCCGGTGGGCTGGAGCTGAGGAACTCTCGCACTCCCCACCCCGAGGATGCAACTGCCTTGCTCCACTCCTCCGCCCCCACCTTTCCGCGGTTCCGCGCTGCATTTCAGAGGTCGCGCCGGGAACAGGCTGCCCTTGACCTGACCTGAAAAGTGGCGGTCTGCCCCGCGCGCTTAACGCGTACGGGCCGGAAAAGGGAGGTAATGTCAAGATTTTCAGGAGTGGTTCAAGTTCCCTGGGGTCCGCAAGGACAGGCCGGGGTAAACCTGAGCGACAGACACACGGCTCCCGCGCGCCTGGGTGGAGGAGTCTCGCGTGAGCCACCCAACCTCACGCGAAATTTGTAAACTTTCATCCTTGAAAATAATTTCTAACGCCTTCTCCTGCATTCCTGATTTTGGGGTGTTTTTTAGAAACTAGAATAATTACTTTTCTCTCCCTACGTATCTACTTTTTAAGCCCCAGGAGAAATCTAGATTTTTAACAAAAGTTTGTAAACGAGGCCGGAATAGCCCGAGGGAGTAAAAGACAAGCAAGTTTATCAGCCACTTTGAGCCTCCGGCTCGGCCTTATTTCCCCGCCCTCCACCCCCCACCCTGAAAAACCCCTCAGAAGCCGCTTTGCCTTTCTCTGAAAATTAAGTTTAGCCAGGACTCCTGGGTTCAGGGGCTAGACGTTCCGCCCCCTCCCGGGTCTCCCCTGCGTGAGCGTCGGGAGCGCTTTGTTTTAAAAGGAGAGGTTAAGTTTCTGCACAGCTATGTAAATTACCTAGGAGCATCATTGACCGAAGTTTTGAAAAAACTAAGTTGAATAGGTGAGAAGTTGTGCCTCATTAAACAAAAACCTCTTTTTACTGCATGTGTAAATATCTATTTAAGACATCATCAACAGCCGCTAGTGCGGGAAGAAAAACTACCGCCAATTTAGACATTCTACCCCTGAAAGACTGCGCCTTAGGGGTAGCCCGCCAACGACGATTGATTCACACTCATTATGGGAGTATTTTAATATATCATGACACCGTCTTTACTGGGAAGGAAACGGAAAATTGAAGCAATTATCTGGATAATCCAGTCTTCTTCACCCCTTTCCCAGACAACCGCCCATTCCTGCCCCGAAGGAAAAGGCGGGGTTTGGGGAGCGTTTGGCCTAGATTATTAGAATCTGGGGCGCTGTGTTAAGGGGCATCACTGAAGAACTTGTTGACTTGATTTTCTTTCGAGTGTGTAGTCCCAACCCAGGGGTCCAGGTGCCCTGGGATAGCCAGTCGGTGCTCTTCGAAGTGAACATGGAGAATCCGGTCTTGAAAATGGATCTGGGCTTGGGAAATATCGAGTAGGTGGTCCAATCTAATCTATTTCTTCCTCTCTGTAATTTAAATGGAGAGGTGAGTCAGCGCCAGGTCAAAACTGTAAGGACTGCACTCTCGGAACCACCCCGGTCCAACCTCGGGAGGAACCAGAA
>JAQZBX010096101.1:0-11844 GCA_029593785.1 Cabassous unicinctus
TTTTTTTTTTTTTTTTTTTTTTACTTACCACTTTATTTATCCCATATAAGAAATCTTTACCTAGCCCCAATATCATACAGTTGTTCTCCTGTTTTCTTCTTGAAGTCTATATGGTTTTGGGTTTCATATTTATATCTATAATCCATCTCAAAATATCTTTTATGCATAGTATGGTGTAGCAGTTAAGGTTTATAACCTCCCATTGGATATCTGCTTGTTTCAGCAATGTTTGTTAGCTACAATATAATTTTTTTTTTTTTTTTTTTTAATAACCGGGAGGTCCCAGGGATTGAACCCAGGTCCCTCCATATGGGAGACGGACGCCCAATCATTTGAGCCACATCCGCCCCCTACAATATAATTTATAAGTATTATGTCTTTCTGATGAATTGACCCTTTTATTATTATGAAACAATTCTCCTTTTGACTCAAAGTCTGTTTTGTCTGATGTTATCATAGCTACTCCAGCTTTCTTACAATTAGTGTTTTCATATTCATAAATCTCTTTTCATCTGTAGAGGTTCCTCCTCTATTTTCTTTCCTCATATACATATAATTTTTAAACTCCCAGAATTTTGGTCTGTGTATTTTCCCAGGATCTGAATTTTGCTGATTTTTGCATCCTCATGGTTTAACACGTTCCTCTGTCCCCTGTATTTTCTGTAAATTGGTAGTTAAATGTTGGGGCCATTGTAATTTTTATCAACACATTTATTATTTCTTGTGTATAAAAAAATTCAGAGTTGTTTAGGCAAACAGGTAGTAAGTTAACCTGACCTCAAAAATGAAATTAATTTGGTTTTGGGTAAAGAACTCACAGTTCATAATTAACTTATCAGGATTTAATTTTGTATTTTTTCCATTTTTATTTAAATGTTCTCCATTTTTATGAAGTTGTATTTTCTCAAATACTATGTATTCTGGAATTATTTTTTCCTGAATACTGAGTCTTTGTAATAAATTTTTTCATTGTTGGACCTTGGTTATAACAAATTTTTTTGTTAACAAACAAATCAGCTGCCTCATAGAGTCAGTGTTCCTTCATTTTATTTACTGGCAGGATTAGGGCAGTTGAGCTAAGAGTTGAGACTTCTTAGTTCTCAATGTTTCCTTCCTTCTTCCTCCTATATATGTATGTATGTATGTATAAATACATGCAAAAAGTGTTATCTTCCTCTGGGTTTTCGGCTCTTTCTCTCTCTCTCTCTCTCTCTCTTTTTTTCCCTTTTCTTTCTTTCTTTCTTAGCTTTCATTCTTTAGAAGTCAAGCGACTATTGAGTTGACCACAGGAATTGGAATGAGCTTATTTAGTTAGATGATGGAGCACTTGTGACCTCATCCCTCCTGATATGCCCAGGCCTGATGAATTAGAAACCTTTGTTATGTGGAGAGCTTTGTGCATATTCTCATCAAATGAATGTAAATTATACTTTTGTCCCCACCCTCTCTTCTCATGCCATCATATCCTGACTTTCAAAGCCCTTTGAAGTACCTTGCCTATTGATAGGCAACTACTAGGCTTAATTTTAATGTCACTTTTCTTAGCAGGGAATGTGTTTGTGTAAAATTTCTGTTCTCAACAATACAAATTAAATGTTACCGTCAGATTACTGACCTTGAAGATAGTGGACTTTTATAAAACTGTCTTTGTGCATTCCTCATCAAAGAAAAAGTAACGACTATGACAGCATATTTTGTTTTCTGTGTTGATCAAGACATTTAGGCACTCTTTTTATAATAAATATTACAGTGGCTTCTGGAACAGTTATTCTTTTTTCTTCAAGGGAAATAAAAACAAGTGATTAAGACTAACTACTGGTTTTTTTTAAGTTGACTTTTGCCAGTAAGATATTTCCAGAAGGGAGGAGTAAGTTTATTAACAAAGACCTTTTAGAAGGCATAGGTTTTAGGAAAAATCTTTCTGAGAAGTCAGTGACAGATGTTTTGTTTCAGGTTCTGAACAGTACAGTGAATACACGGGCTATGCCGAAACATACCGCTGGGCCCGGAGCCACGAAGATGGGAGTGAACGGTGAGTCTGCTTTGACTCTATCGCAGAACTAAGCAAGAAGGAAAGTGGGCTTCACCCTTGGTAGCCACCCTTATTTTAGCCATTGCACTGGCTTTTAAAACTCAATCTTACAGGTTCATTAGTTGTTAGAATGGTATTACCATCTCCATATACCAAAGGGAGGAACAGAGAAGATGGGGGGAAAAAAACAAGAGCCTGTCTCAGCTAGTTCAGCAGGGCACAACTCTCTACAGTTCTTTTACCTCTAAGCTGCCAACTGGAAACAGTGGAGCTTAAATTCCAAGTCCGAACTTATTTAGAATAGATTCTAATTAGAATTTAAAGCCTTTGACCAGCTTACTTAGAAACGCTTAATTTTTCTGTGAGATTAGGTGGGTAGAGGAAACCTGTTTTGGGACGATTTGCCTAATGCCACAAACCAGTTGACAGCAGAACCTCCAATGAACTTTGCTGCTGTCTCCTATTTCTGATTGGAATATATTTTTACCCTTTGACATCCTTGCTTCTCGACTAAATAATGTAGTTTATCAGAGGCAGATATGCTACATTTGCAGAAATGCTGCCTGAAAGCTTGGGTTTTTATGAGAGGGCCATCGTGGCAGAAACAATCAGCTTGTGAAGCTATTGCCTGTTTAATGACATCTCTACTGCAAACTTAAGTTTTATAATACCTCAAGTCCAGGCCCTGGTTTCTTTCTCCCTTTATTTTGTTTAAAGTGGTTGCAACAAACACTTATCCATGTGGCTATTTGTTTCTGGTAATTATTTACAGACTTAAGTCAAGTTTTCTACTGTTTCATTCTTCAGTGTGAAGTGTGTGGTATGTCAATATATGAACATTTATAATAAAGAGATGAAATTCTGGAATTTCATGTTTCCAAAATTATGATCTCATTCAGTCCTTACCATTTCCACAGGCAGTGTGTTGTCTGCTTTGTTGTCTTTTTAAAAATAGCTTTGTACAATCAGTAGAATGTTGCACTGAATCATTATACATTTTTTTCTAACACACGACTTCTTGGGATTATTTCCTGGATGATATATGGTGATGCCACAAACCCAGTGAGTTTGAGCAGATTTTTCAGAGCAAAGAAGAAACAAGTTCCCATTGAGACAACAAATGCCATATCTTTAATATTATATATAATAGGAGAACAAAGAACTAAATTCTTTTGTTTGCCCCTAAATCCTTTAACCTCTGAGACTTAGTGTTAACTGAGGTATCTGTGTATAATGTCGTATTGTGTTGTCTCGATAATTTTTCATTTTATTGTTTAATGCCCAACAGTCCCCAGTGTGTATGCCTCTGAATCTAAAAATAAAGTGTTTTTTCCTGCCCTTCTGTTCTGCTGAGACCTATAGACACTGGTTGGTTTGTTTTTAATATTTTTAACACTCATTCTTTTTATCACTGCCAAGGTCTCATAAAACCGACTCCTCCGAGGGTTTTATTTTTGTGAGTGGTTTTCCCATTCCCTATCTTTCTCCTCTCTCCTTCCCATCCCAGGGATGACTGGCAGAGGCGCTGTACCGAGGTTGTTGCCATCGATGCACTTCACTTCAGACGCTACCTTGATCAGTTTCTGCCTGAGAAAATCAGACGCGAGCTTAACAAGGCCAGTAACCTCATTTCTCAGTTCATCTGGCAGCTGTCCTCTATTACTGCCATTTTATTAATGCTGAAATTAATGCTTTCTGGTAATTCTTGCAGTGTCAATAAGTCTGCCAACAGCTCTCCTGATTTAATGGCTGTGTCAGCTTGTACAGGATGTACTTTCCATTTGGTAATTGTTTGATTACTGGCAGAGGTTGCCAGATATACTGTTGCTTGATATTAAATCCCACACATACATTTATCTCATCAAGTACTTTAGCTGCTTTGGCATATCATCATTTTAAAACCATATAGAAACAAATGAACCCTGAAAGTTTTTTTCAAACCTGCCCAGTGTTTTCTTTTTTTGTCTAAATAAACCAAAAGAGTCAATTTAATGCTCCATTAAATCTTGAAGAACATTTATTTGTAGAATGTAGGTAAAATTCACAAAAACTAGACAAAAATGTAAATTGTTCATTGATTTCATAATTTGACATTTATCAAAGAACCTATGATTTTCTATGAAGTACTATCTACTATAATATTTTTTTATTGCAGAAATATGAAAATGAGCCATACCTATTGTTAGTTCAAATGTTCACTATTGTTAACTGTAATAAATAAACTCTGTTATAAAGTAGAGTGCTAATTCTATTCTCTAGATTTGGGGCCTTACGAGAACAGCTGGGATCTTTTTTTTTAGTTCCTCGAATTATTCTCACAGCCAAGAAGACTGCCCCAATTCTGAAAACCATTATTTACCTCCCACGAGCAACATTTGGTTATGAGAATATTTAAAATAAAGAGGTTTGTGGTTTTGCGTGGCTACACATGTGGCAGTCACATCACAAAGACTTTTGCTAATGTCAGGAAACTGGATTATACCATTAAGAGCAGGTTGTGAAAGCTTTTTATTGGCATGTCAAACAGGAAATATCTTATCCTTACATCTTCTCCCTTGTTCTTGCCACAAGAATACTTTGTGGTGCTCTGCTTTTCCTCGCTCAACTGCCTTGCCTTTCATATTGTTGGAAAATAAACCGTCATAATCCAGGAAGGTTTTAATGCACTTACAACTTGGTACATATTTTGAATATAATTATACATTAACTTAGATCCTAATCCATTTGAGGATATAATTTATTGTTGAACATATGTTTTTATATATACTTTATTGTAGTATTTTATTTTATTTTATTTTATTTTATTTTTTTCTTTTAAAGATTTATTTATTTATTTATTTATCCCCCCCTTGCTGCTTGTGTCTTACTGTGTCCATTTGCTGCGTGCTTCTCACGCGCCCGCCTGTCTCCCCCTTGCTGTGAGGTCCTGCTGCATCAGCCCACCGCGCGGTGCAGGCTGACCTGCTCTCACAAGGAGGCCCCCGGAAGCATGGTAAACGGGGGCTCTCTTGATTGAGCCACACCCGCTTCCTGCTGTGAGGACTTGCTGCATCAGCCTACCACGCCCGCCAGCCAGCTGGCCTGCCCTCACAAGGAGGCCCAGGGAAGCGAACCCCTGGCCTCCCATATGGTAAACGGGAGCTCCATCCATTGAGCCACACCCGCTTCCCTATTGTAGTATTTTAATGTTAAGAGTTCTTCAAGGAATCTCATGAAAGGTTTTTGAAGAGTAATACACTGTTTTCTAAAGTTGGACTTATATAGCAAACATCTTTTATTTAACAAAAAAAGTAATTCCTTAGAAAAGCTATCTAGAAAGACTGTTGTTGTTGTTGTTGTTTTTAATATCAACAGTTCTAAGTTTTTCTCTCTTACCTGACTCTGAAAGTCAGAGATTTGCCTGTATGAAAGAATACCTTTTATTGGTTGGTAGTCAGGCCCATATTAAAGGTAAGACTGCTTTTATTGTTTCAAAACCCTTCCCTTAAAGCAGTTTACAAACCCAGTTTACAATATAGCATATCAAGTAGAATAAGAAGGGTTGTCCTTAAATTCTCATCAGGCATTACTTATCAAACCATATTTGTGAATTTGTTACAAGGCCAAAACATTCACGTAAGCAATAGGTAGGTAGCATAGAGAGAAATATACGAAAAGGAAAGTAAAGCTGAAATGTGTTTAACCAAAGTCATACATTAACACAGATTTAAAGATTCTTTTTTTTAATGGATAAAGTTTGTACTCTCACATGTACCTTTCTATGGGAGCTACATCATTCACTTTTTAAAATTATCCATAACTATGATCTTTTTAAAAGATAACCCTTAGGCATAAACAAAAAAATTTTTTTTTCCCCCATGGCCAAGTGATGTTCTCTTTTCAATATATGTAAAAGTCTACCTTTACTTGTATAGCACTAACCTGTCCTCAATTTACCTGTCCTCAAAGATGCCAGGAATTTTTTTAATATGAAGCCTGGGTATGTGTGATTAAATTAAGTTAGTTGTAAGTATTATCAATATTGAAGAACATTTATTTGTAGAATGTAGAGTCCTTGTGAGACATCTTTTTTACTAAAAGAATGAGTCTTAGGTAACCTGGCAACAGGATAGGTTTAATTTCATTCAAGTCAGTCAATACCTAGCAAAATGTCTTGCTTATAGAATGAGTTTCTCAAAAATACTTGTTAAATGAATTGATCGGTGATCAATTAAATAACCTCTTAGACTATGGTAATTCAGTTTTTTAAGATACATTTTCAGAAATTATATAAGTACATTATCTCAAATCATTCAAAATGTTACAAATTGGTGTTTCCTAAATATTCTTCAAATGCTCAGTAAAGCCCGGTAATAGTGTCAGATCAAGTGCAGAACATCAGATGAACTATATGAAGTAGATGGGTTGATTTTTAAAGTATGCTGATAAATTTCTTTATTTGTTTTCAGCTTGTCATTGTTATGTCAGTATGCACCTAAGTCAGATTTATAATTCATAAAAGATTCTTTTCATTCAGAAAAAAAATTTTTAAATGATACTTGTAACAATAGTACAAGTAATTGCTTATTGTTAAATGATGTTTAGTATATGTGAGGCATTCTACTTAGCACTTTAAGTGCATTGTCTGATTTAATCCTGGCCACCCAGTGAGGCCTACATACTATATGGATCTTGGATCTCCAGTTTTGTGAGCTGAGCCTCAGAAAGTTGAGTAACTTGCCTGAGGTCACTCAGCTAGACAAAGCTAGGACTTCAGTCCATATCTGACTTCAAGTCACTTTTTAAAATGTAAATCCTTCCAAAGAGAGATTACTATAACTCCTGTCTCTCCTTCCAGACTTTTTACATGGTTCAGCCTTAAGCCATTGAAACTCTATCCTGCGTTTAGCTAACACATCGTCTCCAACATGCATGTGCCTGAGTCATCTTCTCTTAAACATGTTCCCAGCTGAGTGAGGATGCTTACCTCAGTATCTCTTTCTCCAAGGAAATTTGAGGGTTTTGCCCCAGTCCACTTATTAAATTTCCCATAAGACAAGGAAATACCATGGTGTGAGATAGCCTTATCGATACATGGGCCAACAGCGGGAAAGCCCCTTGTTTAGGACCTGGCATGTGGGAAGGCATTGATAGATGTGTGTGTTTTCATTCATTGCTGTATTTCCCCAAATTTTCTTTCAGCAAAGAATTTGTTTTCTAATTATTTCACTGAAAAAGACAAAAGATGTAAATGATTTTGTTAAATGTCATTGACAACTTAATTAGAAAACTAATCCAAATAACTTTGGACCTTCTAGACTAAAGCATTCCATCATTTTTTTTACCTATTAAAATTTACCTAATAAAATAGGTTTATGAATTTTAGTATAAGCAACTGCAAGTTTTATGTAAACTGACAGCACAACTTGGAAAGAATACTGAATTAAATGTTCTACATCTTATTATGGTCTATAAACTTAGGTTTGAAGGGGATGTCTCCTCACATCACTTCAGAGATAAGCTGCATAATTCTGCTGGGGGGGTTTGTTTTGTTTTGTTATTTGCATGCTGGAGAGACAGTACACAGGAATAGAAAAACTACATTTTTCTAAATAAGCAACAGAGCAGTAAAACCAGTTTTCACCATCAGTATTTATTATGGATTTCTGAGCTCTGGGGGGCTGTTCCCTACTTTCAGACATTCCTCACTAGGTACTAATTGAAAGGACAGTTCCACCAAGTGTTTTATTACCTCTTGAAAGAGTCTGCTCCATCCAAACTCCACCTGGTCTCTTAGACCCATATAGTGACTTACAAGTAGAGTTGGTTTTTAAAAGGAAGGCATCAGTCTCCTTTTATCTAACAGATGCTGTGAAGCAGTGTTTAATCCTGTGGGAGATCAGCTGGGTGACATTCTAGAGGAGAATTATCTTTGTAGTTGGAAAGATTTATGACTCCAGCCTGCAAAAGTGGCAGATAGCTCTGCAAGGGAAGAAAGAAATCAGCTGGGAAAAGTTGTATTTAGCCATGTTAGGCTTGTTCAGATAAAATTAAGTAATGAATATATTTTGTGAAGATTTCTGGGTCAGAAACTAAACATAATGGAGCACCTGTCCCAGCAGGGAATCACCACCATTTCCTATTTTTTAAAATTGATTCATTTATCGATTTGTTGTTATTACCCACCACCAAATCTGGAAGGGGTTAGTTATTTAACCAGAGCTTGCTAACAGAACCAGTCAATACTTGCTGCTGACATTTCTAAGAAGTTCAACATTTGATCATTTATAAAATCAAAACTCATTCCTCAGTGCAACTTAGTAAGATGTAGGTGTTCATTGGTATCTTCTACTTACTCTCCTAAAGTATGAATGCCTCTTATTTTAAAGTTGTTTATTAGTCAACATAAGTTGCTCTATCATTGGTGGACTGTCAGGTCAGGATGTGGCTAGAGTTTGAGCTGGGTTTCCTTTATTCTCTCTTTATCACTGATCTCACACACTTTGGCTTTGGGTGGGGAGAAAGAAAAGTGTTTGCCAGCATAGTGCTCTTGAGAGTTTCTAGCACCTTTCCCTATGAAGTGAAAACTTGGCAGCTCTTTTGGGGTCTCAGTATCCTTATCTGATCTTTGCTTCTTATGGAAGGAGCTCAGTTCCTACTATAAAAGGAAGTGGATCCACAATGAAATACCACTTTGCATTCACTAGGATGGCTGTAATAAAAAAGATGGACAAAAGCAAGTTGGCAAGGATATGGAGGAATTGCAACACATGCTGGTGGGAATGTAAAATGGTACAGTCACTGTATTAGTCAGCCAAAGGGGTGCTAATGTGAAATACCAAAAATGGGTTGGTCTTTATAAAGGGTATTTATTTGGGGTAGAAGTCCACAGTTACCAGGCCATAAAGCATAAGTTTCTTCCCTCACCAAAGTCCATTGTCAAGTGTTGGAGCAAGACAGCTGCCGAAATTTGGCCAGGGTTCAGGCTTCTTGGGTTCCTCTCTTCCCAGGGCTGCGTTTCTCTCCGGGCTTAGCTCCTGTTTCCTCCACAAGGTCAGCTGTAGGCAATCAGGCGAACGGTTCGCTTCTCTTCTCCTGGGGCCTTCTTTCCAACATCGAAGCTGCTTCTAAAGACTGCTTCTACTCTGTTCTTTGCCTTGCTTTTTATATTTGATTCCCCACCCACCAAGGGGTGGGGCTCAACACCCTACTGAAGTGGCCCAGTCAACGCCCTAATCATAACTTAATCATGCCCAGATTAACAGATCAGTTTACAAGCATGATCCAATTATATTTTTGGAATTCATAATTACATCAAATTGGCCAACAGTTACAGTCACTTTGGAAATCAGTCTGGAAATTCCTCAAAAGGTTATACGTTACCAGATGATCCAGCAATTCCACTGCTAGGTATATACGCTAGAGAAATGAAAATATATATCCACACTTGTACATGAATGTTTATATGAACGTTATTCATAATAGCCCAAAATGGAACAACCCAAATGTACATCAACTGATGAATGGATAAATGTGGTATACCCAATAATGGAATATTATTAGGCAATGAAAAGGAGTGAAGAGCTAACACATGCTACAGCATGTATAAACCTTGAAAGCATTATGCTAAGTAAAAGAAACCAATCACAAGAGACCTCATGTTGGGATAATATGAGCTCCTATGGAATAAGAGACCTCATATCCCATTTAGGTGAAATGTCCAGAAGAGGCAAATCTATAGAGATACAGAGTGGATTCGTGGTTACCTAGTACTAGGGGGTTCAGGGGAAAATTGGAAGTAACTGTTAATGTGTATGGGGATTATTTGAGGAGTGATAAAAATGTTCTGAAATTGGTTGTAGTAATGACTGCACAACTCTGAATATACTAAAAACCACTGAATTGCATACTTCAAATGGGTGAATTATATGGTAGGAGATATATCTCAATAAAGCTGTAGTAAAAATTGACCCCCAAAATTAGGAAATTACAGTAGGGAGACCAAAATTATTTACAAATTATCATTTACTAAATACTTTTTTAAAAAATTAAAAAGGAAGTGGTTTCCTGATTCATGGTCCTATCCTAGTCTCCAGCATTTAAGAGAATACCTCTCTTTATAGGAGAAGGGAGAGGCCTTTCTTATCTTTGACAGGGAACTCAACAGCTTACTGCTTCTCTCGTCTTTTATGTCTGACCTAGAAATGCTTAATTTGAACAGAATAAAAGAATTTTGTTTTCAATCATTTATAACCAGCTATTGTTTATGCCTAATTACCATGCAGTTGTTTTAGATCATTTAATTTCTGCCTGATTAACTTGTTAAAATCTTATTTGATCTTATTTGATTAAAACATTAAATGTTTCATTTCAGTTTCATAGTTTGTTTTCATTGTGGCCGTTTTTCAAGATAGATATTTTTCAGGAAAATTGGTCAGTACTTTAATTTGATTTTGCTTTTACATTCTCTAATTTTAGGCTTTAGTTTTCACTAAGCTATTTATTCTTTTGAAGTACAGTTAGCCCAGTTATTTAAAGACAGCAGTGAGGCTATAAAACAGAGACATGAACTGGAGGCTAAGAAAGCTTCTTCTGCATCCAGCCCGTTAGGAGAATTTGACAGGAAATGCAATGGCAAAGTTCTGTCTATTCTGACAGAGGGTTTGTTATCTCCCTTGTTGGTATAATGGCAGCAACTCTTTATCTTACAAGAATTTGCTCGAAAAAATTGAGCTCTCTGGTATTTTTGACCTGAAAGATATTTTCAGAAGTTCTGTGCATCTGATTATGCAGGTAATTTGTGAGTTCTTGTATAAGTTCTGTACCACAAACATTGAATAATGGTCTGGTACCAACTTATAATTAATATCTGTCAGGATTTATAGCCTAGGAGGGGGTGGAAGGAATAGCCTTGTTAATCCATCCATCCAGTGTATAAAATAAATTTTTATACCTTTGTGGAAACTTCACAGAGCAATTTACTGTATTTCTATGTGCGGGTTTCATAGAAACATCTTTCTTCATCCTTGGTTTTTCTCTGAGAACACTTGTCACAGATCATTCTTTTAATTTTATTTGCTATTATGCACAAGCTATATTTCAGGCTTTATTGGGTGCTTGACAGAACCTGGGGACATTTGCTTTGCCTTTATATTAAACCTTTTAATATAGTCTGATAGTCTCAGAAAATCAAGACCCCTTAGGAGGCAGAAAAGACAGCAAAGAAATGGAAATCAGAAACTCTGGGACCTTAAACTGTAGTCTTATATGCAAAGTGAGCTATTCATTTAATTAATACTTAGCCTGCATCCTCAGAATACATTAAACTTCTCTTGGGTCACTGGCCAATTTTTAAATATTCTAACTTAAGACAGAACTATGAAAGTGAGAATGTTAGAGCTCGAAGGAATCTTAAAGATTATTTTGTAACCAGGTGTAGGAATCCCTTTTATAAATAGTTGCTTGGTCTTAAAACCAGGAAGAACACTTAAAAGCTAATCGCACTTATTAGTCTAGTCCCAGTAATTTAGAGAAAGAAAAAGAGTGCTAAGGAAGCATAATTACAGCTCTTTACCTTCATGAAAAAAAATGGTGCTCAAAAGCCTTTCCCCAGGGAAGCGGATGTGGCTCAAGTGGTTGGGCTCCCGTTTACCATATGGGAGGCCCCAGGTTCGATTCCCGGGGCCTCCTGGTGAAGGCAAGCCAGCCTGCGCGGCGCGGTGAGCTGACGCAGAAAGATGATGCAACAAAGGGAGACAAGCAGACACAGAAAAAAATGCACAGCAAATGGACACAGCAAGCACAAGCAGCAAGGGGGGGATAAATAAATAAAA
>JAQZBX010096102.1:0-11839 GCA_029593785.1 Cabassous unicinctus
AAAAAAAAAAAAACCTAACTGCATGGTATTGGCACAAGGATAGACATACTGACCAGTGGAACCATTTTGAGAATTCTGATATAGATCCCTGCATATACAGTCAAATATTATTTGACAAGACCACCAAGCCCATTCCACTGGGAGAGAATGGCCTCTTCAAGAAACGGTTCTTGGAGAACTGTATATCCATATCCAAAAAATGAGAGAGGAACATCATCTCACACCTTGTACAAAAATTAACTCAAGATGGATCCAATATCTAAATAAAAGAGCCAAGACCATAAAGATCTTCGAAAATAATTGAGGGATGCATCTACAGGATCTTGTATTTGGAAATCTTTTCATGAACTTTATATGCAAAGCATGAGCAATGAAAGAAAAAATAGATAAATGGGACCCCCTCAAATTTAAATATTGTTTTATCTCAAAGGAGTTTGTCAAGAAACTGAAAAAGCAGCCTACCCAATATTAGAAAATATTTGAAAATCATAAATCTGATAGGGGCATAAGATCAAGCATATATAAAGAAATCCTATACCTTGAAAATAAAAAGAAAAACATCCCATTTAAAAAATGGGCAAGTGATTTGAACAGACACTTCTCCAAAGAAGAAATACAAATGGCTATAAACCACATAAAAAATGCTCAACATCAATAGCTATTAGGGAAATGCAAATCAAACCTACAATGAGATGTCATCTTATATCCATTAGATTGACAGCCATTAAAAAACAGAGGACTACAAGTGTTGGAGAGGACATGGAGGATTGGGAACCCTCATCCAGTGTTGGTGGGAATGTAGCCATTGTGTTGGACAGTTCGATGATTCCTCAGAAATCTCACTATAGAATTGCCATATGATCCAGCAATTCCACTGCTGGTTATATATCCAGAAGAATTGAAAGCAAGTACATGAACAGATATATGTACACCAATGTTCATAGCGGCTTTATTCAATATTGCCAAAACTTGGAATCACCCCAAATGCCCATCAACAGATGAATGGATAAATTGTGGTAATTGCATACAATGGAATATCACTCAGCTGTAAGAAGGAATGGAGCATCACCACATGGGATAATAAGGATGAATCTTGAAGACCTTATGCTGAGTGAAGAAAGCTAGCCACTGAAGTACAAATATTACATAATTTCACTGGTATGAATTAAGTAAATTCAACAGACTCACAGAACTAGAGTCTGGAAGAAAGATTTACAAGAGGTAGAAAAGCAGAAGGTTGTGAGCCAACACCTATATGGGCAACATCTATGATAAGGAGGAAATGTGTAATTGTGCAGTGAAGGGGCATGACAGAGGTGCAGTGACACTTTTGAGTTGGGCGGTACTGGTTTGCAGGGGAGATAGAGTGGGGAGGGTGTGTTGGAATGTCTGAGGAACTTGGGGGAGGTTTTGGGGAGGCAGCAGGTGAACACTGGACTTTGGTGGGTATGTGGTTAAAACTACAACGTTGGAAATGTTCTTTTGGCAACAAGGCAGAGGAAGGTTACTCTTTTCGGGTATTGGATGTGGGGGATCATACGGGACAGGGCACACTTGGTGCAGGCTTCTAAGGAGTGTGTGAGTGTTCATCTTGTCATAATTGGTTGTATCAGTGGTGAAGACCCACAAAATAAGTGGGAAGGTATTGAACTCCCATTCTGAGGAGTCCTGCTATGTTCTCAAATAGAGGAGCGTGAGTCTCTCAAGAGCAAAAGTCATGCTTAATAGGGGAGGACAGAGCAGTATGTCAAGCCCTCAATGTTTTTGTAATTATGAATCTTGTTTTTCAAGAGTGAAGCCATGTGATTGCCATGGGTCCCAAGGGGAGGGGGAGGGAGGAATAGAATAGATGGAACATGTGGCATTTTGGGTGTGATGGAAGTGATCTCATGATCTTGCAATGATGAATTCAGGCCATAGTAAATTTCATAAAAATTTATAAAAGTGTATGGTCCAAAGTGGAAACCATAATGGAAATCTTTGACCATGGTTTGTAGCTATGTTTCAATATTTGTACATCAATTGCAACAAATGTACCATCCACATTTAAAGAATTATTAATAGGGGAAAGGGGTAAAGGGGGAGGATGTTGGGTCTATGGGAATCCCCTATATTCTGTATGTGATTTTCTGTAACCTAAAACTTCTTTGAAGGAAAAAATGAAAAAACTAAGACATTGGGGGAATAAATTGAAGAAGAAAATACCATTACATAAAAGACAATGGATCTTACGATTATGAAAGACATAATGCAAAATGTATATATATATATTTAAATGTTTTTTCTTTTTTATCATTCAAAATCTTTTTCATTTTCTTAATTGTTAAACTTTTTTATTTTATTTCTTATTTTTAAAATTATCATTATTATTTCATTTTCTTATTAATTGAATTAGGCTATTTTGTTGGATTCATTTTTGAAGAAGTTTTGGATCACAGAAGGGTTACAACTGTGACTGGGAAGGATCATTTTTGTGGGATGTCAGTGATGGGGTATACATTGGAGGAGGGTCACCTGGGCCTACATATAAGGCATATAAATTTGTTCAATTGTTCATGGGGTATTGTCGCGGGTGGGTGGAAATTCACACAATACCCAAAAGAATAGCGAATTCCCAATCTGGGGAGCTCTGCCACATTCTCTAGTGCAACAGAAAGAATCCCCTGAGTACAGGGACAATGACTAGTGAAGGAGGATTTTCTATTCATGGGCGCTTAATATAGATGATAGATGACTGTACTTATGATCGTTTACTCCTGAAATTGAAAGTTAGCTTAGTATTATAGGGAACTTAAGAGTTACCTCCTGAAAGCATCCTTGTTGCTCCAATGTAGTCTCTCTCTAAGCTGAACTCAGCATATAAATGCATTTCCTTTCCCCCAGCATGGGACATGACTCCTGAGGATGAGGTTCCCTGGCACTGAGGGATTATTACCAAGCACCAACTAGTAATGCAACTGGAAAAAGACCTTGACAAAAAAAAAGGGGGAAAGGTATAGACAAATGAGTTTATATGACTAAAAGGCTTCAAAGTTAGTGGGGAGGGCATTCCATAATTTATGCTTATGCATGCCTCAGCAGGATATCATTGACTGCCAAAGTAAATACTACCTCAAATAGTGGGGCTTCTGAGGGCTCTGGAAACATTCAGTCAATTTAGTCAGGGTAAATAGCTCCAGTGTTAGAAGCCTTGCTAGGGGGCCCTACTTTGGAATTTATGCCCTCCCATGTGACAGATTTGGACTCAGTTGTGGTTTCCCTAAACATGGTTATTCTGGCCCTTCTATTTGAACCTAAAATTTGTACTGGAGTTGATAGCTGTATGTCCAAGAGACTAAAATATTTGGACTGCCATGTGCCAGCTGGTCCCTGAATCACAACGGAGTTGCAAATCCTACTCTCCAGTTCATTGGACCCACCAGGATAACTAGCAAAGAGATGATAATGGACAACGACCATCCCAAGCAACCGAGAAAGCCTACAACTGTAGGTAAGAGAGTCCCATCCATCTGCCCCATGGGATCAAGGCCCCCTCTCAATTAGAGGTAAAGTGGGCATCACGAGCCCAGAATCCTCCGGATTGGGGAATGAACTATGGACTAAAGTAAACTTACTGGTATTCTACTATTGACTTATTGTGATTCTAGCAATGGAAGAAATTATATCATTAATATAGAGACAGTGGAGGTTCTGAGGGCAGGGAGACAGAAAAACAGGTGAAATATAGGAGCATTTTACGTTGGGATTTGTCCTAAATGACATTACAATGACAGATACAGGGCATTACATATCTTGCCTTAACCTACAAAATTGTGTGGGAGAGAATGCAAACAATATAAATTATAATCCATGCTTAGTGGTAATGCTCCAAAATATTTTCATCAATTGTAATGAATATACAACTCTAATGGAAAATGTGGACTGTATAGAGAGCTGGTCATATGGGATTCCCCTATATTTTTATTGAATATTTATGTAATATGAATATCTTTAAAATAAAATAAAAAATATATTTTAAAAACTCATAAACTAAGGAATAATTTAAACTGACACTTCACCAAGGGCGATATATGACAAAAAAGCACACCAAAAGGTCCTCAATCATATTAGCTACTAAGTACATGCCAAGTAAAATCACAAGGTATAAAGGTATAACACTACACTCCTACTACAGTCCTAAGAGTATAAAGACTTATCATACCAAGCATGTGGATAAACTATACACTTCTCTACTGCTTGTAGGAATGTAAAATCATTTAGCAACTTTGATAACCTGTTTTGCAATATTTAAAATATTTGAGCATATACCTTCCAAGGCCCATTTACATGGGTCATGGAAAATATATGACCCAAGTACATGTCAGAGACTTTTGCATGAATATTTATAGAACCTTTATTTCTAAATAGCTCCAAAATTGAATTGACAAACTATCTACCAATAGGTAATAAATTATGGTGTAACCATGCTTTGGATTTTATCCCAGAAATGAAAACTAATGAACTGTAAATACTAGAAAAGAGACATGAACGATTCACAAAAGAGTATTTGGAGTGAAATAAGCCAGGTGAAAATAAGTGCATTTATATAAAATTCCAAATAAAGCAAACTTATCTATATTAACCAAACAGATATCCCCACTTTTCAGTGAATGACAAAATTGAAGGATGGGCAGGGAGGAGTGATCAAAAAGAGCACAAGCAAATTCTTAGGAATCATTGATATGTTCATTGTTTCATTTGGGGTAACATCCCTATTGGCTATACATATATCAAATTTTAATAAAATGTGGGATTTATATATGTGAGGTTTACTGTATAAAAATAATAATTCAATAACGTAAAAACAGAAAGCCAAGAAATTTGATAGATTTGAATATATAAAACCATCAACCATATGTCAAAAACAGGCATAGATACTTTTAAAGACTTACTATAATGTTAAAACATATAATACGTATAATTATAAGAAGAAAGTATTGAAAGAATTAAAAATAATGTACTCTAATGCTTAATTACAGTGGCAAAATGTTTAATAAACTAATCTTACAGATATTTTAAAACAGTATATAATATTTCTAAAAATAAGTTACATTTTAACCTACAATTTTCATTTTTAGCAATTATTCTCACACATTTTGAAAATGTTACTATAAAGATGTTTCGATAGAATGACTGATAACTGTGCAAACTGAAAGAATTTTATAAATTGAATTGAGACATGGGTAATAAATTCCAACATCTTCATACATTCAACTTGATTAATAGTGTTAAATTGGAAAGATCAGAAATTTATGTGGTAAATTAAGATGTGTTTAAGGATACAAAAGTGTACTTTGCCCCTTCCAATTACAGTATAATGTTGCAAATTTTTATTCATTTGTGATTAATCCCTTTAATTTAATGGTGTGTTTAGAGAGGAAAAATCTGGAAGGATAAGATCCTTAATGTAAGCAGTAGCCTCATATAATACCATAAACTGTTTCTGCTTATCTGAGTGAAAAAGCCCAATGATAATAAAAAGTCCATATACTATATTAAAGGATTATATTTATAAAATAAAGGAATTAATCTCACAAATGCTTAGTAGATGTGAGAGTTTTAAAAATTCAAGCTATGTTATGGAATAACAGTGTTGTCCTCCTGACCTGGGTCTGATGCAAATGCATCATCCCTTGTCTCCAAGGACAGAGTCCCCTTTGAAGCCTGTGTTCCTGTATTTTTGGCAAATTATAATTATTCTAAAAATTCATTAAGGATTCTTGAATGTTTGTCGCCAAGGAACATGTTATTCACTTAATGGCATATACATCAATATTTAAAAATTCATGCTCCAAGCGTAAAGCACTTCACTTTGTCCTGGTTCTTTTGAATATCCTCTCTTCTACCTGTGAACAGAGTTCCTCACATTACAGCTTTTATAGTAATTTATTTTCTTTTCAATGATGGAGAGAGTAATAAAATGTTGAGGGCTTATAATAGCTCTAAGCTTATTCTATGGTAGTGTCAGATTTATTGAAGACCACAATGTCAGGGAGTTGTATGCATTCCCAGATATGCCAGGAAAGATAAAAACACAAATGTACTCATCAAAATATCACTTCCACATTACTTTCTTAATGTTGTCATTTTTAAACAACTAACAGAAGCTCTGATTTACTGACAGATGAGTAAGTATGATGAAATTTTTCTTGGATTGCAATTCCCTTTGCAGGATTTGGTAATAGTTTGCTCCTGAGGAGAAAATGGCTTCAGCAATAATTTTTATGTTTTGTAATGTAACCAACATGTATTTCTTTATGATATATATATTTTAAATTATCTCTAGTAGATAAATGTCAGTATTTGGGAGGCTTTTATATATGAGACAATAATAAATCCATAACTAAATTAAGCTAAGAAATATCCATGGCTACTTGGGCAATACATTTAAACTCACATTATGATTAATAAACTATTTCTATAAGTACAGAAGTCTATAGGAATGGTCACTATCCTCACCCTCCAAAATGGATAATATATTGAATGAAGTGAAAACAGTTCATTAACGAACTCTGTGTTCATTTGATCATTTGATTGCAAGTGAGAATACACAAATATTTGTAAATTATACTTTACAGTTTTGTTAACTTTTATTGGGTAAGAAGTTGTAATATCATGGGGGAAGTGATATAGTTTTATGATGAAATTATGTTCTAACTTTGAAGTCTAAGTAAGGTTTCACAGTGATGTGTGCCTTAACTGAGATATTAGCAAAAGGATGGAAGGCAGGTAGGTGAGCTGCTACATAAAAGCTATTCTACATCTTGATATAAATAGTTGATCGTTACTGAATGAGAGACCAAATTCCCTAGGGGAGTTCTAACTTGCAGGAAAACTATGGCCTCAGTCAGTGCTTCTTCCCTGTTTTGATAACTCAGTGAAATACACAACACTCCCAGCCAAGTCAGTCCACACTCAACAAGAATCTGAACACAGTATGTTAAACAATAAAGTGAAATTGCTTATAAAACAAATACCTAGATAGAAGGGAGAAAGATTTCTGTACGGTGATGTAAAAAAACTCCAGGCCTTGCAGTAATGATTGCATATTGGAAACGTTTGAATCCCTTCTGATATAATTAATGGTTGACCTGAAAAATATCTGTGGAGCAACCTAAACACAAAATCAAAAGATTCTTGACTTCTACAAAACACTGTTATATTAGGCAAAAAATAGTATCATGAATTAAAAGTAATTCATTTTATTGGAAAGTCAAAGGAAATAGAAGGCAGACATCTCTTTCATTAGAAGTAAAATGTAAGTGAATATTTATGAAAGATATACATTTTCTGAAAGAACATGGATATGTTAGGGGCAGCAGAAGAGGCTAGTGTCATTAAGGGGAATTAAAAACACTCATCTAACAATCAATAAGCAAAAATATTGATTTTGATCAGACACATCAAGTTCTACTTTGAGTTTGTATACTGAGCCTAAGTTATCTGCTAGTTTTTAGCAGTATCTTTAATAATAGAAAGTGTTTAGAAAGGACATGAAATCAATAGTAAAATTTAGAATTTTACTTGTGATTTGGGAATAATTCTTAAGAGCCAAAGGGTTTTGTGCTACTCATAAAATTACAACTAACCTGTGAGGTATTGTAGTCACAAGTTAAAATCCTAAGCAGACAATGGAAGTAAAGCAATTTTTAAAAATGAAATGGTGAATAAAATACTGAATATGTTAAATTGTAGAACAGTTCAAATAATAAATAGAAAATTTCTCTGGATATCACATGCAGATTAAAGAGAAATCAGCAGTCAGTGATGAGAAACGGCACAAAAACATTCATTCTGCTGGGACTGACAGATGACCCTCAGCTGCAGATTCTGCTTATTATATTTCTACTTCTCACCTACAAGCTGAGTGTAACCAGGAACCTGATTATCATCACACTCTCCTTTGTGGATTCGCATCTGAAAACACCCATGCATTTTTTTTTTTAACAAAATTTCTCCTTCTTAGAGATGTCCTTCACATCTGCTTGTATTCCTAGATTTTTATATAACATAGCTACGGGTGACAAGGTCATCACCTATAATTCTTGTGTCATCCAGGTATTTCTTACTAACCTCTTTGCAGTGTCAGAATTTTTTCTCTTTGCTGTCATGACCTATGACTGCTATGTGGCCATCTGCAAACATCATGAGCAAAAGTGTCTGCATTTCCCCCAGTGAAAATCACATGCTCAGACACATGGCTCCTGGAAGAGACAGTGACAATCTGTGCTGTGCTGACCCTGATTATGACTCTGACTTGTGAAGTTCTGTCATTTGCTTACATCCTCAGGACAATTTTTAGATTCCCCTCAGTCCAGCAAAGGAAGAAGTCCTTTTCAACCTGTTCTTCTCACATGATTATGGTTTCCATCACCTCTGTCACGTGCATTTCCATCTATATGAATCCTACAGCAAAGGAAGAAGTGACCACTAATAAAGTGGTTTTCTTGCTCATTTCTTCTATTTCACCTACATTGAACTCCTTTATTTATACCCTGAGGAACAATCAAGTTAAGAAAGCCTTCAAGGACTCAACCAAAAGGATAGAAATTGTCTCTACTAAGTATCAAATATAGTTTGCAAACGAACATTTCAAAAGAAAAGATCTATTTTTATCCTTTATGGTGCTGGGTGTTTTTACTCATGCTTATAAACTTGTTTCTATTTAGTATCAATACTGTTGTTCCATTAATTTTCTCAACACTTGTGTAAAATGGTTTCTGTTGAATACTCCTTAAACCTGTCCTGCATGCTAACTTTTCATACAAATAGTGGATATTGATTTACTTCTCAGTTTTAAAACATTTCAATATTTTTCTTAAAAAAACAGCTTTTGTACTGAAATTAGCTTCAGAATATTATAATTTTAAATATAGTAAATTCATTATTTGATCAATTTAGGGCAATAGCCCTTGAAGCACTACTCATTTGTGCATCACAATTATATCCAAATACATGAAATAAGAGAAATTTTATGTAAAAACTCCATAAAGGATGAAATAAGGCTAATATAAAAACACAAACAGCAATTTAGAAATAACAGGACTTTAAAATTTAGAAAATCGAGGTTTAAGTAAACCTCAAAATGCTACTAGTAAAATCACATAGATATGCTTCATAAAATTTAGTTAAGTTTCTCTTGAATTTATAGCTGAAAACATTACAAAGTTGTAAATAAGTAGTCAGAAAGATGCAACCCAAGTAGAGCAACGAACTATAAAATGACTTGTGGGTACTCAGGAGAGCTTAGAGAGAGGATGGGAACAGGGGCCTGCACTATGAATTCCAAGGACTTATGAGCAAAATCTCTGAATCTATATGGTGGCAGCACGTGGAATGATGCAAAAGAATAAAGTCAGAACTAACAAATCATTGCACACTCAATGAAAGCTTGAATCATAAAATATTTCCATAGAGTACAGTTTTCAGAAAAATTTGTCTGCCATGTATGAGGTATGTTTGATGCCCTGTGCCTACTTTTAACACAAATTAAGCCTGTCCTGTCCTAGTTCTGTCATAATAATCTGAATGGGTATAAATAATTTAGTAACCCACACCAATATAAATCCTTGGGAATTAAGTTATTCCCATTTAATTACCTAATTACAAGCCTGAAAGCAATAAGATACAGTTACTGTATCATAAATTATTTGAAGAACTGAAAAAAATGTTTTCCAAAGCAATTCTGGGAGAGTGGGTGTAGCTCAGTGTTTGAGCGCCTGCTTCACAAGTAGGAGATTCTGGATTCAATCTCCGGTACCTCCTAAAAAAAAAGTAATTCTGTTTTATCTAATACAATCATTTTTGCTAAATTGTCAAATATAACTATAAAATATTATCTCATTAAATGTGAAAAATTTAAAAATAAAATCAATATTAAATTCAAAGTTAACTTACTGGTAGAAAATAAAATCCATTCTATAAGGTAAAAAAACAAATAAACAAGTGTTTGAAAAGTCAAGTAGCATTAAAAAAAAACCATACCACAATGAAAGTGAATGAGTAGAAAACAGATAAATATTCAATAATACATTGGAAGTTCTTGGAAATGCACTAAAATAAAAAGAAAATATTCCAAATAAATAATGGAAAGAGCAAGTGAAACTATTACATATTAGTGACTATATATTTTAATTTTATTTGCCCCATCCTTTTTCTTAAGTAGAGATATATTGTACAGTTATGACATTGAGTAGTGCTCATAGTTTAACAACATTTCAATTAGTTAAAATAATGGTACCTGTGATGGTTAGGCTAATGTGTCAACTCAGCCAGGTAATTGTGTCCAGGTGTTTGTTCCAGCAAGCACTGGGCTAATTGTAATACAAGAGCATTTATGGACTTCAATCACCAGTGAGTTTACTGAGGGGATGGCTGATTACATCTGCATCAATCAGGGAGATTACATCATCAATGGGTGGTGCTTTTATCCAATCAGTTGAATGACTTAAAAGGGGAAGTGATTTCAACATTCAGAGAGAATTTCCCAGCTCTTCATTGGACCGGCAACTACTCCCAGAAACTCATCAACGACATTTCGTTGGACTTTCTTCGGAGCCACTGGTTTGCAGCCTGCCTGCAGAACCTGGACTTTCTTCCAAGTCCCTGATCATCCAGGCAAACCACTGGCAACAGCCCATGAATCAGTGTACAAATGCAACTCTGGCCATTTCTTCTTCCAAGCAAAATGAACAACTAGATGCACTGCTTGAAGCTTTGCCCACTGGGAGGATTTACCCTCACCGCTATCCTTTAAGGATGTCCCAGAAAAGGGCTGCAGTGCTGCAGCTATGAACTTTCGGGTGGTACCTGCATATGGTGCAGAACCATCTGTAAACCAGGCTCGAGTTTTCTCATCCTCAGTCAACTGATTGTAAGGGACTCCCCAAGAGGCCAAAGCTGTGTGCTGGGAAAGAGAAGGTAACATGGCAGGGGTGGTGACCATGGGCATTTGGGCTACTTCCTCATGTAACTTACTTGTGCCTTCAGGACCTGCTCGAGCCCTATCTTGTATATAACACTTCCACTTTATTATGGAGTGCTGCTGTGCATGCCCAACTTTATGGTTTGGTGGGTCAGACAATACCCAGCTCATGATAGGCAACTCAGGTCTCCTGGTAACTTGATGGCCCATGGTTAAGCATTCAGTCTCTACTAAGGCCCAGTAGCAAGCCAAAAGCTGCTTCTCAAAAGGGGAGTAGTTATCTGCAGAGGATGGCAAGGTTTTGCTCCAAAATCCTAAGGGTCTGGCTTGTAATTCCGCTATAGGGGCCTGCCAAAGGCTCCAGACAGCATCTCTATTTGCCACTGAAACTTCCAGCACTATTGGATCTGCTGGATCAGATGGTCCAAGTGGTAGTGCAGCTTGCACAGCAGCCTGGACCTGTCGCAGGTCTTCCTCTTGTTCCAGTCCCCAATCAAAACTAGCAGCTTTTCTGGTCACTCGGTAAATGGGCTGCAGCAAAACACCCAAATGAGGAATGTGTTGTCTCCAAAATCCAAAGAGGCCAACTAAGCATTGTGCCTTTTTTTTGTTCATAGGAGGGGCCAGGTGCAGCAGCTTATCCTTTACTTTAGAAGGGATATCTCAACAGGCCCCACATCAGTGGACACCTAGAAATTTCACTGAGGTGGAAGGACCTTGTATTTTTGTTGGATTTATCTCCCATGCTCTCTCACGCAAATGCCTTACCAATAAATCTAGAGTCTTTACTACTTCTTGCTCAGTAGGTCCTATCAACATGATATCATCAATATAATGGATCAGTGTGATGTCTCGTGGGAAGGAGAGGCGATGAAG
>JAQZBX010096103.1:0-11838 GCA_029593785.1 Cabassous unicinctus
ATGTGCAGTATTCAGTGCAGGATCATGTCTATTTTAATTCAGAATGATCAATTTGCTTACTTAATACCAAATCCTTAATAATGTCTAAACTTTGGAATTCAACCTAGCACTTTTGAAGACATAGTGGAATGGAGACAGGGAAAGAAAGAGTTAGGACAGAAGGAAGGCAGAAAGGAAAGAAGGAAGGTAGGAAGGAAAGAAGGAAAGAAGGAAGCAAGGCAGGAAGCAGGCAAGGAAGGAAATAGTACTGAGTAAACTGCCTAGAAGTTTGGAGTTGGTAAAGAAGACAGAATATCAGGATTTGTGAATATTGTTCCATCCAAAAAAAGCAAAGTACCATAAAGTAAATTAGTTACATAAAGCCATCAGCCCATAAAAGGCAGGGGAATTACAAATAAAATCTGTCTAACTGTAAATTTAACATTTTATTAAAGATGCTTCCCTTATTCACACAGGCTAACACTTTATTCTTACATATAAATATTCCTAGAAGATACAGAATATCTACCCAATTCCTATAGTTCACTAGTGGCATGCAAAAGAGGATGGTGAAAGTGATGAGAAATTTGAAATATTGACAAACTGCAACATTCTGATTAGTAGAGTAAATTATATGAAAAGAATAGTTTGCTTTGTTCTCAAAAGGAAAGAACTATTAGAAAACATCAGGCAAGTCTCTTTAGGCAGGCAAAGATTTGCAAAGATTAATCCATTAACTTCTGTCAAACTTCTGTGCTAGCCTCATAATGACTCCTCACAGTCAAAGCTTTGGAAAACTGGGTGGAAAAAGTAGGTTCCGTTGGTTTTAAAGTCAAATTATTTCCCTAATTAGATATAGAAATTAATTTATCCCCCCAAAAATTGAATTTTATTTTCATTGGCCAGTTTATGCTTTAAAATTTAAAATAATCTTTATATTTTCCTTTGACTTATTTCATGTTTTGAAATGCATTTGAGAAGATTATATCTTAGTTTTATAATGATAATCTATGTCTCAAGTAGAGTAAGTTCTTCATCCTAGGACATACAGCTAATAAATTCCAGAAACAAAACACTGGTACTGAATCTAAACTTTAAATCCCAAGCTCTTTCTACTAAAGTATAATTAGCAATATGTTGTATCATGATTAATTAAATAACATTATCTTTATTACTATTGAGCTCTATGAGTGAGTAACAATAAACATGGTAAAAATTTGATCTTTAAATAAAACTTTAATACTTAGAAAAAAATGACAGACATTTAAAAATAAAAAGCAAGGCCTCCCCAACAGGTATAAAGTGTAATAAGACAGTACATATGTTAAAGCTCATATTAAGGATAGACCATAATACTAAAGAATATAAGGATGACTTTTTAAGAACTTGGAGTGTTTAGGCTGGCCTAGCTTGATATAGGACTAAAACATATGTTTATAGCTTTGAGATGATTTTAATAATTATTTAAGGAGTGATAAAGTATGAAAATATGAGGGATCTGGAATGGAAAAAGGAAAGAACCAAGATACGCTTATCAGAAATTTTGGTATTTACCCAGAGACTGTTATTTTAACATGAATTATTTACAAATATTTATTATCTGTATTGCATGGATTATTGTTTATTTTAATTCCAATTAACCCAAAATTGCAACACATGATAAAGAATAAACATTATTGGATGTAAATTGATGAGCACTTAGTTTTTATTTATTTTTTCTTCTTTTTTTAATTTAGTGTCTAGAATCTCAGCTTATATGCATAATATTGGTAATCTCTGCAGCTCTCATTTTTATTTTTGTGTGGGTTTATGTTTGTCATAATTGATATATATGTACATTTTCTGTTGGATGATGATGTGTTTATTTGCATTTGTCTGCTTTGTTAAACAGATATATTTTGTTAAATGTTTATGTACACATACATTATATAATTATGGGACACAATTATTGTTCAAACTTTCATCTGAACATATTTTTATAATTTAATATGCACTGGTCACTATTGCCCCTCCCATTTTTAACACCATCTGCACAGCATTTTATAATATGAGATTTTAGGATATGAAGATTATTAGACACCTCTTATCCTGCATAAAAACACAAAGTGAGGTTAAAAAAAATAACTTGTAATCTTTAGCGCTCTCCCCCCCCACCCTCTCTCTCTCTCCCTGGACCAGCCCTTAAGTATACCTGGGGACTTGTAATATGTTACTCTCTCTCATTTCTATTCTCTTCTCTCATCTCCTTAATAAATTACTCCCTAACTGAAAAATATATTTGTAATTTTTAGATAAATTTTACTAAATGGGAGTTGACCTGAAAATAAAAATTTCTCACTTTTATTTTTTATTTTTTTATTTTTAAATTTTAATGAAGTATGCCATTCATACATGAACATACATAAACAATAAGTTTATAGTAAATTAGTGAACTTAAAAAACAAACATGCATAACATCATACAGGGGTCTGATACATCAACCCACCAGCAACATCTTGCATTGTTGTGAGACAATAGTTACAAATTTGAAAGAATATTTTCAAAATCTTACTTCTAACTATAGTCCATATGTTACATTTGGTGTATTTTTGCCCCAACCCACCCTTTTATTTTTAAATAATTTTTTTTTATTACAGAGGATGTGAATTTACGAAACAATCATGAACATGTGCAGAACTCCCATAAAACATCCCTTCACCAATACACCACACTGTGGTGGAACATTTATTACAGATTATGAGATATTAACATCAGATTATTACCAAAAACCATGGTCTATAATGTACACTTGGAACATTTTTTCCATACTCTGTCATTACCAACACAGTACATCTTCACATAGATGCATGAATATTACAGTACTGCTGTTTATCACAGTCCATAGGTCACACCAAATTTATTTTTCCCATGCTTCTCCACATTCCCACCACCCTGCAATAGTGATGTACATCTATCTTACAGAAAGACACTCTTGCACCTGTATCATCAACCACAATTCTCACCCACCTCTAAATTCTCTATATTATTCAGTCCCTAGATTATGGTCCATTCTTTGGAATCTGTGCTCCCTAGTGTGATAGAGTTGTTCTTATTTCTGGTTTCCCTACACATGGATCTTCTGACCATTCTATTTGAACCTATAGTTAGTGCTAGATTTGTAAGTGTATGCCCAAGAGACTTAAATCTTTGGGCTGTCCATGTGCCAGCTGGGACCTGAATCACAATAGAGTTGAAACACTAACTCTCCAGTTCTTTGTACTCACTCAGGACAACTAACAAGGAAATGATGATGGTCAATGACCATCCCAAGGAACAGA
This sequence comes from Cabassous unicinctus, assembly GCA_029593785.1. NCBI lineage: Eukaryota > Metazoa > Chordata > Mammalia > Cingulata > Chlamyphoridae > Cabassous > Cabassous unicinctus. The sequence goes on from JAQZBX010096103.1 coordinate 3,297, forward strand.
AAGAGTCTGCAACTGCAAGCAAGATATTCCCATCCATCTGTCCCATGGGATCTAGCTTATTACAATTGGCATTTACTTCCAAAGACTACCCTTTCTAGACACAATCCCATTTATAAACCAATTGCTACTCACTATAATGTGTTACCAACAACTCTATCCATTTCCATACTTTTACAGTCAAGTTAATTAAAACTCCTACATACTGTAAGCATCAGTACTCCTCAGCCCTCCTAATAATCTATACTCTAGGTTTTAACTCCATCCATTTATTCTTCAGATTTAGTAGAAATTAATAAAAGCATGCAATATTTGTCCTTTTAGGTCTGGCTTACCTCACTTAGCATAATGTCTTTAAGATTCATCCATGTTACCATATGTATCCCAATTTCATTTCTTCTTACTACAGCATAGTACTTGATTACATGTATATACCACATTTTGCTTATCCATTCATTGGTTGATGGACACCTGAGTTGCATCCATCATTTGGCAATTGAGAATAGTGTCATTATGAACATTGGTATGCAGATATCTGTGTCACAGTTTGCAGATCTTCTGGATATATTCCTAGTAGAGGAATTGCTGGATTATATGGGAGTTCTATATTTAACTTCCTGAGGAACCGCCAAACTGTCTTCCACAGATGTTGCATCATTTTACAGTTCCACCAAGAGTTAAAGAGTGTTCCTATTTCTCCACGTCCTCACCAGCACTTATTGTTTTCTGTTTTGTTTTCTTTTTTTTAAGTAACGGCCACTCTATGTGGTGTGACATACCTCACTGTCTTTTTTATTTGCATGTCTGTATTAGTCAGCCAAAGGGGTGCTAATGTGAAATACCAAAAATGGCTTGATCTTTATAAAGGGTATTTATTTGGGGTAGAAGTCCACAGATATCAGGCCACAAAGCGTTAAGTTTTTCTCTCACCAAAGTCTATTGCCACATGTTGGTGCAAGCCAGGGTTCAGGCTTCTTGGGTTCCTCTCTTCCCGGGGCTGCATTTCTCTCAGGGCTTAGCTCCTCTTGTTCATCCACAAGGTCAGCTATAGACTATTAGGCGAATGGCTCACTTCTCTTCTCCTGGAGCCTTCTCTCCAACATCAAAACTCCAACATCAAAACTGCTTCTCAAAAACTGCTTCCTCTGTCTTTTGCCTTGCCTTTTATATTCTATTCCCCACCCACCAAGGGTTGGGTCTCAATGCCCTACTGATGTGGCCCAGTCAATGCCCTAATCATAACTTAATCATGTCCAGATTAACAGATCAGTTTACAAGCATGACCCAATTATATTTTTGGAATTCATAATTACATCAAATTGCCAATCGGCTACAATGTACCTAATAGATTGTGACATGGAAATATTTTTCATGTGCGTTTTGGCCATTTGTATTTCCTCCTTGGAGAAATGTCTATTTAAAAGTTTTGTCCATTTTTTAATTGGATTACTTGCTCTTTTTTTGTTGACTTGTATGATCTTTTTATATAGAATAGAAATCAGACTCTTATCAGATATATGGTTTTTAAGTATTTTATCCCATTGATTGGGGTGCCTTTTCATCTTGATGACACCCTTTGATCAAAAAAGTGTTTAAGTTTGAGGAGGTTCCATTTATCCATGTTTTCTTTTGTGGCTTGTGCTTTTGGTGTAAGGTTTAAGAATCCACCACCTACCATCAGGTTTTGGAGATGTTTTCCTACATTTCTTCTAGGAGATTTATGGTTCATGCTTTTATATTTAAGTCTTTGATCCATTTTCAGTTAAGTTTTGTATATGGTGTGAGATAGGGGTCCTTATACTTTCTTTTGACTATGAATATCCTGTTCTCCCAGTACCATTTGTTAAATAGACTATTCTGGCACAGCTGGATGGGTTTGATGGGCTTGTCAAAAATCACTTGACTATACATGTGAGGGTGTTTTTCTGAACCATCAATTTGGTTCCATTGGTCTATGTGTTTATCTTTAGACCAGCACCATGTTGTTTTTAACACTGTAGCTAGGTAATATGCTTTGTCAGTCTAGCTAAGTGTTTGTTGATTTTGTTAACTTTCTCAAAGATATCCTGTGGTTTTAGGGTGCAATGTTCTATATATGCCTGTTAGGTTTAGTATATTTATCATATAATTCAAGTGCTCTGTTTCTTTATTGATACTATGTCCAGAATTTCTATCTAATGCTGAGTGTGGTGTATTGACTTTTCCAACCATTATTGTATTAATGGGAACCCTCTGATCTTTAAGAAATAGCTTGGAAGCCTGTTTCTCTGCCTACACAGAGAATTCACCACTATCAGTTCCTGCCATAAACAGGAACTTTCCTGCTTATCTTATCTCCCTTATCTCCAATCCTATCTCCTATGTATATCACTAAATGTTTCTGTAATCTTGCTTCCTCATTATGAGCCTGGAATTCTTATGAAGTGATTTACAACCCCCATACCTGCCTGCTCCTCTACACCTGCACCCTGATGTTGACTGTAAAAAAAATTCCTGAATAAAATGCATGCAGGGGATCAGCTCCAGAGAATAGCTTCTTCAGCTGTTCTTCCCCTGACCTCTCTCAACCTCCATGTTCAGAGTAATTTCATTGTGCCATCATGGGCTCTGCTGAACTGACCCCCAAAAGACTTTGCAGGATGGATTCCTACAAGTGGTGACCCCAACTTAATTCAGACTAGGTACACAATTGGCATGTCAAAGGGACAAAATTTATCTGGATAATTCATCATCCCAAGGTAAGGGAACAGCAAAGCCTGCTCAGGGTATTTTTCTACGTGTCAAGAATTCAGTCAGGGGTGTTATCTATGTCATCATGGGTTCAGGACTCTTGAAAGAGCAAAAGGTTTTTGTTAAAATCATTCAGCAATTTCTAAAGGCAGGTAACTGTATGGTAAAAGAAACTCAACTATTCACTTTATTTAATTTAGCCTGAAATTTCTGCCCATGGTTTCCTGACAGAAGAACATTAGACTTGGAATTATGGGAGCAGGTAGGAAAAAATCTAATTTCATAAAAGAAATTATGAACAGGGAGATAAAATTCCTGCCTCTGCTCTTATAACCTGGACCCTAGTAAAAACAGCTTTATGCCCACTTTACACCCCTTCCCAGCCTAGTGCTCCTCCAGAGGAGTCCCACCCAAAATTCCCATAGCTTTAGATAAAGAGGAAGCCCTGCTTCCTCCTCCCTCTCCACCTCCTTCCTCAGCTCCTCTTAAGAAATCCACAATCCCTAAGGAAGAAGACACTTTACTCCCATGTCTTCCTCCTCCACCCTCAGTTTTCTTTGAAACTCAGACACCTTGCCTTGCTATGGAAAAATGTTTAAAAGAAGCCCTCAAGGCTGGAGAATGCCATACTTTCCCAGTGGCTCTCCAAAATAGACAGCCACAACATGATTCACTTCCCTATTCTATATTTAAAGAATTGAGAAAAAGCATCAGTGACAATGACCTCCATAATTCTTTCACCAGAGGTATTTTAGAGTCCATAGCAAACAGCTAACTTATGTGCCCCTGGGACTGAAAATCTTTGGTAAAAATGTTAGTCTTCCCAGCCCAGTATAATGTCTGGAAACTAGAATATCAAGAAGGGTGTGCTCAAGAAGCAATCCACAACATAAACATGCAAGTACCTATAGGCACAGATATGTCTCAAGGCACTGGCATTTTCCTTGAACTTCGTGTTCAGGCACAACAAGTTCAAAGCTTTTTTCCTCAGTGCTTTAAAGTAGCAATAAATTCTTGGGGTAAAATTCCTGAATTAAAAGAAAAACAGGGCTCCTTCACTACCACCAGACAAGGAACCTCTGAATCCTATCTAGATTTTGTGAATAAATTACAAAATGCAATTACCCTTCAAATTGACAATTCAGAAGCAATGAACACGTTGCTTCTCCAATTGGCCTATGAAAATGCTAACATCAATTGTCAAAGAGCCATGACTAATATTTGCACTACTGCTGAAACAATTGGAGAATTTATCAAAGCCTGCTAAAATGTAGGCACAGAAAGCTTTAAAGTCCAGGTTCTCATAGCCATGCTTAAATCTACCCAAACCTGTTTTAAATGTGGAAAGGATGGCCATTTTGAAAAGGAATGCCCTCAAAATCAGCCCGGAGTTAAACTCCCCGCTTCTGACTATCCATGATGTAAGAAAGGAAAGCATTGGGCAAGTCAATGCCACTTTAAATTTTATAAGGATGGCAATCCCCTGATAGGAAATGGGCAGAGGGACGCCAGCTATGCTGCCTCCCAAAACTCCAGGAGCAGCCTCATTACCCCACTACCGGAACTCCAAACAGCAATTAGGTATTTTGGAACCAGGCCACAGGTGAGTCTCAGACCTTTGCGCAGCCACCAGTGGCAGCGCCAGACTGGACCTTATCACTACCATAGAATAGATATTGAAAGAACAGGACTCCTTTTACATAGCACCGACCTGAGTCTGGGGACCACTTCCTCAAGGATTAGTGGTCTCCTCATAGGAGGGTCCAGTCTCATTCTTAAGGGCATTAAAATCTTTCCCGGCATTATAGACTCTGACTATCAGGGAGAAATAAATATCATGCTACAAGCTTCTAACTTCCTTTTAATTCCTGCTGGCACTAAAATCACTCAACTCCTGCTACTTCTTTATCATGTCCCAGGGGCAGAAAGTGATAACAGAGGAAACAAAAAATTTGGCAGCACTGGAGATAAAGACATTTATTGGACCACATCAATACAATTACAAAAATTTCTGCTCCAAATAAAAATACAAAACAGGACATCCATTGGTTTAAAAGACACAGGAGCTGATATTTCTATTATTTCTCAAAAAGACTGGCCTTCAATTGGCCCATGGTCCAAACCTCCCTCATGGTGACTGGTGTAGGTGGTCCTCAAAACCCTTTACAAAGTTCTAAAACCTTCATTGTATAGGCCCCAATCTGCAAAAGTGCTACATACAACCTTATGTTTTACCAGTACCCATGAATTTATGGGGTCGAGGTCTGCTAAGCCAATGGAATCTTGCTCTCAAAACTTCCCCTTTCTTCTAGGGGCCACTGTTCAGATCTTCCCCCTGCCTTTAACTTGGCTTTCTAATAAGCCAGTTTGGGTGGAGCAGTGGCTGCTTAAGGGGGAAAAATTGCAACAAGCCCATACGCTGGTAAAACAACAGTTAGAAGCATGGCATATAGAACCATCTAATAGTCTTTGGAACACTCCCATTTTAGTCATTCTTAAAAGGTTTGAAAAGTGGCAGCTTCTTCATGATCTCTGCCCAATTAATGCTGTCCTCCCACCCATGGGTCCCCTCCAATTAGGCCTTCCCAATCCCCCAATAATTCCTAAAGATCCGTCTTTGCTATTCATAGATGTAAAAGACTACTTCTTCACCATCTGTTGTTGTCAGTGTGTGGCACAAAGAAAGAGTCAGACAAGTTGATGCATATGAAGCAGAGGGCTGCAGCTCACTCAGGCAAAACAGCACTGAGGTTACTGTGGCCCTCCCTTTTATTCAGCTTACAACAGTGTATATTGTTCTCAAGATCAGCTTGCAACAGCGCATATTATTCTCAGGATCGCCTAACCTTGCTCACCATCTGTTGTGTTCTTACTTCAGCAAGAACACTTCCTTCTCTGGCAGTCTACCAAGAAGCATAAGTATGAACATTGCTTCTTGCTCTAAAGGCCTTGGTCTTCACTAGTTTCTCAGCTTGGTGCATGAGAGCACTACCTGTTCATGAGGTCCCAGACAATCTTTCTTGGGAATTCAGACAATAACATCTGTGTGGTGAGTTCATTCCGCTCTGCCTCCTCCCACTGATATCTGCAGTATGCAGTGTCCTTGGAGACATTTACTAATGTTTCTCTGCCAGCAAGCATGCTTTTCAAATGCTTAACCCTTTATGCTCTGACTCTCAGCATTTTCTCCAACAACCATCCCTCTCGCAGAAACAAAGAAAAATTTGCCTTCTCCCTTCCTACCATTAACAATCAGAGCCTTTAACTAGATACCAATGGAAAGTTTTACCCCAAGGAATTCTTGACAGCCCCACCATGTGTGAACATTATTTATCTCAGGCTTTACTCCCTACCCACACTACTTTTCCACAAGCACTCATTTATCGTTACATGGATGATATCCTAGTAACAGCCCCTTCCGAGGTGCTCTTAACTAAACTTTACAAACATCAAAAAAATGTGATCACTCAAGCTGGCCTCCAAATAGCTCCTGATGAAGTTCAATTAATCCAGCCCTAGAAATACCTACGATATGTAGTGTTTTCCAGAACAGTCAGACCGCAAATGATAAAATTAGACCCCACCAATGTAAAAACACTCAATGACTTGCAAAAACTTCTAGGAGCCATCAATTGTATAAGAACCAGCTTAGGGATACCCACTTGTCAATTGCAACATTTATTTACTTCCTGAAAGGAAATGCCAATCTTAACTCCCCTAGAAACCTAACCCCTTTAGCATTAAAGGAAATTCAACTGATAAACCATGGCATTCAAAAGAAATAACTAAACTACAGAGATTCCCAGTTTCCCATTGGGTTATTTCTCTTCCCCACTGCCTTAACTCCCATGGGATTTTCAGGACAATTACTTCCACAATTAAGATGATTAGAATGGATTTCTTTTTATCTCATACTCCCAGAAAAACTATCACTCCATATGTTCATAATCTACCCCAAATCCTATTCAAGGGTCATCTGAGATGCCAACAACTAACCGGCTTTGACCCAGATATAATTCATATTTGCTTATCACAAGAGCATTTTCAACAAGCCCTTTTTATCTCTATAGAACCTCAAGGTGCTTTGGCGGACTTTTTGCGGCAAATTATGTTTTCTCTACCTGCTGATAAATTGCTTTAGCAATTCCCCATCTTAAATCTCAAACCCCTGCATGTCATTAGCCCATTTCCTCTACCTAACACAATTAACATTTTTCTTAATGGCTCAGGAAAAACCTCTAAAGCTGCCATCACTTGGAATGTACAATCTAAATGGTCTCATGCAGTTACTAAAAATCATAAGTCTACCCAAAAAGCTGAACTAGCTGCTGCCATTATGGCATTAAAACAATTCCCTTCTCAGCCTATTAATATTAATTGTGATTCCAGTTATGCAGTTATATCCTCCAAAACTTAGAGCAAGCATTCATAAAACCTTTGCCAGACCAAGAATTGTATTCCCTTTTTATAACCTTGCAATCCTTACTTGATAAATGCTAGCACCCCATTTTTGTCACTCATATACGTTCCCACACAGGGCTTCTAGGCCACCTAACATAAGAAACCAACGAGCAGACACCCTAGTGGGAGCAACCTTAACCTCCCAACAAGCTGGCATTTCTTATGACTTTTATCATGAAAATACCAAATCTTTAATCAAACAATTTGATCTTACTCACTCTCAAGCCAAACAAATCATACAAGCATGTACTGATTGTCAATGTTATACCAACCTTAATTTGCCTGCAGGTACCAACCCCAGAGGCCTTCTACCTAATCAAATCTGGCAAACTGATATTGCCGATTAGCCTCCATTTGGCCTTCTCCATTTTTCACATGTGTCCTGTGACACTTTTTCAGGTTTTATTCACACTACCCCCTTATCAGGAGAAAGTACTAAACATATTCCATCCCACCTTCTAGAAACAATTAGTCACATGGAAAAACCCCACACCTTAAAAACAGATATTGGTTCTGGCTACAATTCCTTAACTTTCAAAGCCTTTACACAATGATGGAATATTATCCACAATACTGGCATCCCATATAATCCTACAGGACAAGCCATTATTGAAAGAACTTGTCAAACCTTAAAAAACATTATTAAAAATCAAAAAAGGGTGAGTATAGATGCTGCTCCTAGAAATATTATAGCCTTAGCACTACACACTTTAAATTTTTTAAACTGTGACAAAGATGGCCTCACATCAACTGAGAAACATTTATCCTTTCATCAAAAGGATCTTCAAACCAGAGTAAAAATTCTCTATAAGGACACATTAGGAGATGGATCCTGGAAAGGACCTTATGAATCCATAACATGGGGGCGAGGGTATGCTTGTGTGCTTACTCCTACAGGCCTCCAGTGGCTGCCAGCAAAAAATGTGAAGCTTTACCATGACCTGGAAGGACACTCACTTCAACCTGACTCCACAGATGGAAAGGATGGCAATGAAGGAACAGAGAAACCCTAAGAACCAGCCCTGCTGCAACACAGTCCAAGCTCAGGGAGTAACCTGGGGGAGGCTTAAACTTTTAGATCAAAAGGCTACTGATATTTTCTTGTACCAGGGCTTCTCTCACTCCTGAAAATAGATTCATAGCATACTTAGCCGTAGTAGCTTCCAACATGCCCAGGTACTGAAATTTCTACTTTTCTTTCTCCTTTTCAAACAACTTCTCCCACTCTCCTTAGCTCATCCCCACCACTATTGAACTCACATACTTAGTCCTCCCATTTTTAATTTAGTCACTTGGTGGGGCCCTGAACCCCTGCTTTCCTCCAATGACACCACCTGGACTGGAGGAAACTGGA
>JAQZBX010096104.1:0-11838 GCA_029593785.1 Cabassous unicinctus
CCCCGCCCGGCCTCCCCCTCTAAAGCTGACCCTCCTCCCATAGTTTCTCAGTGGCACAACTCCCTGCTTATTTTTCTCAGAACACTCCTCCCAGCACTCATCAGCTTGTCATTTGCTCACTGTCTGCTCTCGCCAGGATATAAATTCCATCAGGGCAGGGCCTTGGCTATCAGCTCAGGACCACCAGGAAGATAGCTGGTGCGTGTAATGTTTGCTGATTGAATGGCAGGTAGTCTTTCCTGCACATGAAGCCATCTGTCCCCATGTCTGCACCTGCCACTGTGGAAACCAGTGGTTCTCAAGGACTGGGTGGGGGGGCGTGCGTACCCCAAGGAGGTGCTTGGAAATTTGTGGGGACAATTTTGATGGGGGCCACTAGTGGCATTTAGTGGGCAGGCAACAGGGGTGCTAGATGTTCTGTAATGCATGGGACAGTGGGGCAAAATGAAGAATTTTCCTAGGCCCTACATGACTTTCGAATGTTTCACCCAACATTCACACAGGTGAAGATCAATTTTACTTGTCTGATCCTAGAACAGAGATCTGCAGGCTCAGGCCTGTGGGCCAAATTCAGTCCATCACCTGTGTTTGTCAATAAAGCTTTATGGGCACCCAGCCACACTCATTCATTTACATATTGTCTAAGGCTGCTTTCACGCTCCAGTGGCATTGCTGGGCATTTGGGGCAGGGACCCTATGGCCTCACAGCCTCAAATACTTACTACCTGGCCTTTTATAGAAAAAGTTTGCCAACGCCTGTCCTAGAACATCATTCTATTTTACACATGAGCACAAAGGGTTTTTTATAGGGTTTTAACACACATTAAAGCTACGGTAATGTGTTTGCTGTGCTATTTAAGAATATTCAGTTATGCTATGTAGAAAACAAGGAAAAGATAGGATGAACAAAACTCCTGAGAAGTGTTAGGTAAATCTGCAGGTAAGCAAATAGCTTGAGAGATATGGGCAAAAGTCAAAAGATGGCTTAGAGAGTAAGAAAGTTAGTAACCTTGTGCAATGTTTTAAAGACAGAATGAATGGAATGCATGATAAAAAAAGATGGAGGAAACACAAGTCTTCCTTATAGATAGGCAGGGATGGAGGAATAGGCAAATCTTAAATAAGAACCCATCATGTCACTTCTACATTGACTGTTATGCCAACCCCAAATGGGCTGCTCACGGTGACAACCATTCTGGTGCCATTTTGGCCCCATGTGTCTTCTGCCTGGAAGTGAGGCTAGAGGTCATGGCTGCCCATCGGAAATCCCTATCAGAGCCGGGGCAGGAAGAGAAGAGGTGAAGCATCTCCACAAGAGAAACAGAAAAGGTTCCACGCGCTCAGCTTTGCCTCCTCTGCTTCGGCACATCTCAGAAGACCCGACTGCCCTCCCCCACGCCCAGCCTTAAGCAGGCTAAGAGTCTGACTTTTCAACATCCCTTAGAGTCGTGCTTTCCAACACAGAAGCCACTGGAGGCATTCAGGGGATTGAATCCAGGACTTCGTACATGGGAAGCAGGCGCTCAACCACTGAGCTACATTGGCTCCCCAATGAGAATTGTTTTTTTGTTTGTTTATTTTGTTTTTAGGAGGTACCAGGGATCGAACCTGGGACCTCATACATGGGAAGCAGGTGCTCAATCACTTGAGCTACATTCGCTCCCCTATAATTAAGTTTTAATTAATTAAAATTGAACAAAATTAGAAATTCAGGTCCTCTGTCATACTTAGTTGCATGTCAAACACTCAACAACCACATGTGGCTTGTGGCTACCACTTTGGACAGCACTGATACAAAACATTTCCATCATCACAGGGAGGTCTACTGGACAGCGCTGGCTTAGAGAACTGTTAACCAAACTCCCTCTTGACCCCCAAATCTACCCTCTCTTGCTCTTACTCTTCTCCCCCACCCCCAGCAGTTTTCGTCTGTCATCATCTCCAGCAGCTTCCAGAGATGTGGTGACCAAATTGCACTTGTTCTATAACCAGAGGAGAAGACCATTCACTTAACCTCTACAGGTTTAAATCTGGAAGACTTCGGTTCAAGCAGGAGGCGGCAAGCCTGCCAACGTGGGTGAAGGTGACGAGAAGGTGACCTCCAGGGTGGGTGGCAGCTGCCTGAGTAAGATTGCTGATGTGCCCCAGAAAACCGCACCACCCCCACCGCCCACAGGAGAGCTGCTGACGCACACTGGGAAACCTGACCTCAGCCCACCAACCTGAGCTGCTGAGCCTGGCCCCTGATTTGACCGACAGTGAGACTAGGCAGACTCAGCCTGCTCAAAGCTGACTGAACCGGGACAGCTGAAAGTCATGGCTGCCAAGGAGAAATAGGGAAATGACATGTCACCAGGAAGACGCTGCTGGGCTCCAACCTCAGCTAAATCCACGCCCACCAACAAGGCCTCTGGGATATTCCTCACTGACCAGATATGCCAGAGGTGGGGACCAAAAGGGACCATCTCCCTGGATCCCCAAGTCACTACCTGGATGGTAATTTGCTCCTTCCATTCCTGGTCTCAAGACTTGTGGTTTTGAAAAGAAAGTCTGGAACGAAATTGCAAGATGGAAGCCTGGAGACCAGCCTTATCCATGATTGTTTGCTTCCCAACATACTTGAATCAATTGCCAAAATTGAAAAGGAATTTGGAGATTGCACATTAAAATACAGTTTTGGGGAGTACCTCAAAAAATGGAAGATCTGGCATTTTGGGGGCTCCATCCCAATGCATCAGCAGTGGGGTGGAGCTGAATCATGCCTCCCTCCACATTTTGATGGGGCTCTGGTCTCCAGTTTGCCACAGTCCCCACCACTCCCTATAATCCTATATTTAGCTCACTTCTCTCTTTCCTATACCTGCATGACTCCCCTGTACCATCTGAATTTGAAACCCTGATTTGGAATCACAGCATCCCAGGGCAGGTTCAATGCATAGAACCGTAGAATTATTTTTAAAAGATGTAGAATTATTTTTAAAAGAGTAACATTTGTTTTGTGATTTGAGATGTATTTTTCCAGTTTTGTCATTTTGTTTTTGTTGCTATTGCAACTTTGCTTTTCATGTTCTTTGCCATGAAGAATTATAAAAAAATATATCTGTAGTTGACTTTTTCAATCTTTTTATTAATGGCTTTTGGATTTCCCAGTCATGGTTAGAAAAGCCTTTTCTACTCCAAGGTTATAAAACTTTTGCTCATTTTCCTTCTAGTACTTTTATGACATTTAAACTTTTGATCCATTTGGACTTTTTCCTGGTATATGGTAATAGGGCTAGATTAATAGACCCCCCACCCCGGATGGCTAATTAGTTGATTCAACACCATTCACTGAATATTCCATCTTTTCCCACTGACATAAGATGCCATCTTCCCTATGTACTAAATTCCCTTATGTGTGGGGTCTCTTTCTGGATGTTTGTTCTCTTTTATTGGTCAATCAGTCTATTCACATACCAGAACCACACAGATTTGATTATTGAAGTCTGATAATATATTTAAATATCTGGTATGGCTAGTACCTCCTCATGGCTTGTCTTTTGTGAATTTTTTCGATTCTAACCTCCTAGTTCACAGAAAAGAAAACACAAATTGTTCAAAGATCTGAAAAGGCACTCAACAGCACTTATAAGAAAAGATGTGCAAAAGTAATATCACATTGAGATGCTTTTTTTTTTTTTTCATCAAATACTGCAAAAGTTAGAGCATACTGGGTTGATGATGCTGTGAGGAAACAGGCCCTTTCAGACTCTGCTGGTGGGAGTTTAAATGGATACAACCCCTATGGAGGATAACACAGAGACATCTACTAAATTTAAATGCAGATTTGTCCTTTGACCCAGAATTCTACTTCTGGAAATCTACCCTTCAGAAATATTTTCAGACATGCAAAATGATATGCATATAGGGTTATTCATAGCAATATTGTTTGTAATTGTGAAAGACTGGAAGCAATCTAAATGGCCCTCAATAAGAAAATGGTTAAATCACTTATAGCACTTCATCTGATGGAATAACAGGCATCTGAGAATGAGGAAGCCCTTTCTATATACCGACATAGAAAGTTCTCCAAGAATATGGTTAAATAAGAAAAGCAAGGAACTTAAGGGTGTGCTTAGATACTATTTATGCAAAGAAGAATATAGAAAACTGTTTCTACCATAATGTGACATATGCTTTCCAAAAAAGCTGTCCAAAATCAAACAGCTTACTAGTGCCAGAGACAGCACTAGATTTCATAAATGCAACACAAACTGGCCGCAGAGGTCCCAGACTCTGATCGCTGGCTCACAAACCCCTTGTCAGGCACTATTCTAAATACTTCACATGCATTAACTCATTTAGTTCACATAGCACTCCATGAGGTATTTATATCCCCATTTTACAGAGGAAGAAACTGAGGTACAGGGAAGTAACTTTCTCAAGGTCACATGGCTGGTGTAAGCAGAGCTGGGGTCTGGCTTCAGAATCCCTGCTCTTAACTACCATGCTGTGAAAGGAATAACAGGAGTGAAAATAAGAAAATCCAGCCTTTATAGGCCACATCAATGTGCCCAAGTCAGTCTACTGAGTCCTCCAACAGCCCCATGGAGTCATCTCCCTTGCTATGATGCTGGTTTCACAGGTGAGGAAACTGAGGCAGAGGGAAGTCAAGCATCTTGCCCATGACGCTGACATGCATGGGCACAGCTGGGACTGACTACAGCCTTCCATGCTCCTAACCACGCAGGCCCAGAGCTCATAAGCCCTCCACGGCCCCGGCAAGTTCTTATAACACACTCTCGAGACGTTCTTTTCTTCCCTTTTTAATCTTTGTGGTCATTTCTGTGAAAAGCAGTGTTTTAGCAGGAGAAGCCAAAAAGAAACAAAAAATTAAATCCATAAGAAATGCATTTTGGCATTTCTAAACCCCCTGGGTGAACTTAAAAAAAGAAAATAAACAATCATGTGAAGGCGCCACGAGTGATGTGAACTTTTCTCTTTTAACGCTTATTGTACATTTGGGGGAGGGGCAGTGTTATCCAAACAGATACAGATCTCAAACCAGGGCCTTGTGAGGCGGTGGCCCTGCTGAGGTTTCTGGAAGTTTATGAGGTTAACTGGAAGACCCAGGGGGTCTCAACTAGAAGATCTCGATTGATCAAATGCTTGTTCTGCAACCTTACACGAGCCACTCCGTGCAGTGCCTCAACTTACTCATCTGTAAGATGGTGGGGTTGGGCCACACTTGGGTCGTTTCTGCTTCTACAAATTTGTGATTTTAATTCTCAGAGGGGAAAGATACTCATCCCAGCTTCTAAACATGGACCAATTTTGCTCTAAGTCAGAGCTTTCGGGCCTAAAATCCAACGTCTCCATCTTCCTCTTCATTTCCTTCTTCTTTAGAAAAACTAAGCTGGACCAATATCTTCCATTCTGAAGTGCTCCCAGAGTAGTTTAGAGAGATTATTTCTCCTCTGGAATGACTTGGGGGAAAAAAGTTAATAGGAAGCACATGGTCACGGTGTATGAGCGTTCTGTATGTGTGTGTGTGTGTGTGTGTGTGTGTGTGTGTTTTAATGCTTAGGGAAGAATATGCCAGGCTTGCAAAATGCCTGGGCTGTCTCAACAGCAGTTTATGGCCATTAGCACTGGACTGAAGGCAGTTAATTGGGACAAAGCCCAGCTGCTGCCATAGCCCTTCTGGCATCTGGGCCATGAGGACGACAATAACCTGGATTATTCCTGGGGTCAGACAGAAACAGAGCAGGAGCCTTTTTTGAATTTGTGAGGGGCTGGGTGTGAGTCAAGGGAAGGGGGACATCCTAGGCCAGGCCTCACCCCTACAGAATCACTTTCTAGATGGATCTACTAGAGCCCGGAAGGGCAGGATGGTATAGGGGTTACAAGCCTGGGTTACAAGCCTGGGCTCTGGAGTGCAACTGCCTCACTTCAACTCCCGCCCCCTCAATCTTGTGAGCTTGGGCAAGTTCCTTAACCACTTTGTGCCTCGGTTTCCCTACTTGTAAGATGAGGGTACTGATAGAACCTAAGTCAAAGAGCTATTGGGAGAATTAAAGGCTGTGGTGTATACACAGAGCTTAGGACAGTGCCAGGCATCCTGGAGTATCCAGAAATGTTAGCACAGGCTCTGAAATTCTAGAAAGCTCTTAACTCTTACTGGCTTTGCAATCTTGGGCAAGTCACTTTTCCTCTCTGAGCCTCACTTTCACCAACTGTAAAACAGGGCTAAAGGTACCACCTTACGTGGTTGCTGTGAGGCCCAGAGAAAGAAAGAACACTGGTCTACATATCCTGGTCCGCGTCCCTTTCAATCTTATCTCCCCTGACTCGCTACCCTCCAGATATGTGAGTCTGTCTAGGAGTTCTTTAACACGGTGAGCCTTTTCCTGCTCGGGGGTCTTTCCCTTGCTGCTCCCTCGGCCTGGACGGCCCTCTCCCTGGCTGTTCACATGGCCGGCTCCTTTTCCGGTCTCCCTAACCACCAGTCACTGCCCTGCTGTAGTCCTTCACTGTAATCATCGATTTATTTATTAATTGAGTAATGTCCAGCTCTCTTGAAGAGGGCAGAAATTCAGTTGTCTCAGTTGACTTCTGTAACCCCAGTGCCTAAGAGGGACAGGAAAAAGCTGGCACTCAGTAAAGCATGAATGAATGAATGAAGAGCCACTCCTACATAATTCCAATCACTTTTGTAGCCAAGGGTGTGTCAGAATGAGGAAGGGTGGACTGTGCTTGCTGTAAGCATCTGTAGCTTTAGAAGTTCTGAGACAGGAAGTTCAGTTTTCATTTGCAGAGCTGGAAAGAAATTGGTCTAAGAATGACCCAAATGCAAGTTCAAGGTCAGGGTCTTCATAAGCCTTTATTATCGGGCTTGGTGCCATAATTCACTTCCCACTTAGAGATAGGTCTCAGCTGCTTATACCCTTCAATGGGACTCAGGGAGACAGAGGTGACAGCAGGTGCAGAAGAGGCAAGAGAGTACCGTGGTTAAGAGCACAGGCTTTGGAGTCAGCTGGGAGTTGGGATTCCATCAGACACCCAACAGACTTGACACATTCCGTTTCTTATTGCAATTGCAGTAAAATCTAAATGCCTTGCCCTGATGTTGGGCAAATCAGTCATTTCCTCTAAGCTTCAGTTTCCTCTTCTGTAAAATGGGAATAATACCAATACTAACACCTGGGAGTGTTGTGAAGACTATGAGATAACCCATGCCACATCCCCAGGCAGGGAGAGCATTTGGACGCTGTGAGCTGACAATCTCACCAATTCACTCTGATAACGACCTTTACAGGGAAGCGGTCAAGGGTTGGGTACAGATGCCGACTGTTCCTTTTTGCCACGTGAACCCCTAAGATCATTTGCTGTCTCTTCCCAATTTCTTTCCCTTAAAGAATGCCCTTGACATCCACTTTTATTGTTTCCTTAATGAAAGTTTAAATATAAAAGATGAAGGGACAATACCTACTAATAGTTTTTTTTTATTTTTATTTTTTAAAGAAGCTACCTTTGTCATTGTCCACCACCTTATTACCATCTTCGTTTTTGCTTAGTACTTTTCAGTCTCTTCATGGTCATTTTTAACTAGTTTTCACGAAGAAGGAAAAATACCAGGATGGGGCCCCCATCATCACTGCTACCAGGCCCCTGCTCCATGCATCGCCCCAACACGTTCCCAACGGGCACTGGAGTAGAAAAGGAACTCTTGGATGGTACAAGGGTGAAGAACCCAGCACACCAGTTCCTTTGGGCATATGGGGTGGGGGTTGCACACTAGAGTTCTTCCTTCCCTTTAAGACCACCCTACGGGGATGCAGAGCCCTGAACATCTGGCCTGGAACAACAGCTCCTTTACCTGCCTTTCCCCATCACCTGGCATTTCTCTGCATCTCTACAAAGGACTTGCCTGTTCCACCACACTCAAAATAAAAAACAACTCCTTCCCATACCCTGTAAGAAACTGCATGATGCAGCCCTCTGTGTCTCTAAGACCTCTCCTCCCCAGTCTCCTCTAAGTCTGCTTCAGCCCCACTGGCCTCTGTTCTCTACCTTGAATGCACCAGCGCATGTCCTGCTTACAGCTTTTGCACTGGCTGTTCCCTGCCTGGAATGCTCTCCCTCCAGGCTGCACATGGCTGGCTCTGTCTCACCCTTTGGGTCTCTGTTCCAATGTCATCTAATCAACGAGGCTTCCTTGGTGACTTGATCTAAAGTTCCACCTTCCTCCTCTCTCGACCCCCCAATTGCTCTTCACTCTATCCCAGACCCATGCTTATTTGCTTCATTGCATTCAATCCCACCCAAAATGGTCCGGTTTATTTGTTGACTTGTTTATTGTCAGCTTCTCTCCCTAGTGTCATCTAAATACCATGAGGGAAGATCTTGTGTCTATTCGGTCTACTGTAACCCCACTACTTAAGAAGGAACCTGACACATAGTAGGTGCTCAATAAATCTGCTGAATAAATGAAGGAAAGAGTGGACACCCAATTCAGGCAGTGACTTGGAGCTGGGCCAGAAGAGGTGGCAGCCCACACTGACCGTGCATCTGGTAGGTGTAAGGGCTCTGTCCAGTGGGTGGGGTGCTGAAGCTGGAGCCGTAGCTGAGGAATCCACTCTGGCCAGGGGAATGGTTCAAGCTATCTTCTGTCTTGATGCCTAGGAAGGAGGAAAAAGAAGCACCAAGGACACATGATTAAGATGTTCTCTGTCACCCACAGTAGAGCCACTGAGGCAAGACAGATTACAATTTTATCAGCTTCCTAATGACAGGGTGTAAACTGGTGGCTTGTGAGCTGAGGTTAGCCTACAGACATTCTTGGCTTGGCTTGTGCATCTTTAAAAGAAAATTTGAATCAGTTACTTTTGTTTAAAAGTCAGATCCCACTGAAAATATGGATTTATGGCTCTTCTTGGGCAATGGGACACTTTCAACACTGTCTGAGTTCCCATGTGACAACAGGCTGTCCCATAGGATTCCCAGTTCATGTGTGTCCCAGGTCACCATGGATCCTGTACTGTCTCCCTGACACTGAGGCCGGTTTTAAGGTGCTACTTTTTCATTGCAGCTATACATTTTTTTTTTTCAATATTCAGGGACATTATCAAAAGCGGTAAAGGAAAAGGAAGCCCAAGAGGTTCTCCTATGTCTCCATTTGGTCAGCATCAGGCTGCCTGCCTGTCTCTGTGGGTATGTGAATTTGCAAAACTCTCCTTTGGTGAGTAGTAAGTACCACATTTGGCTTAAATGTCCATCAGGATTTTAGGTGAAGGTATTAACCGACCTATCCCTCCTCTGTGAAGATGACGTCACTTAGCCATAAGGCACACTCTCCACTCTCCTTGTGGCAGGGACCTGCTCATCCAGGGGACACTGCTTCAGCCAGGAAACCTGACTTACTTCCCCAAAGCACAGGCACCAATTCCATGAGCGACTGGAGCAGAGTGTGTTTTGAGGGAGGAAGGCTGATCGTCATCAGTCGCTCATTAATTTAATTGTTACTGAAAATGTAATAAATGCACTGTAGACTATTCAAATAGTACAGAAGGCACAGAGCGAAGTGTCTCTCTCTATCTTGCCTCCAATTCCCCAGCTTGCCTTCCCATAGGCAACCACTATCACCACTTCCAGACATACACAAGCTAATGAATACAATATATAAATATGTAAATAGTCCCTCGTGTAAAAAAATAAATGGGACTAATCTGTAAATACTGGTTTGTATTCTTCTCCTTTTCTATTTATTATTTCATAATATATCACAATGATCACTTTCCATCAGCTCATAAAATTCTTCCTCAATGTGTACTTGTAGCTGTGCAGTAACCCATTGTATGACGGCCCCATCATTTACCAGATCTCCTATTTGTGGTCTCTGGGGTGGTTTTTAGACTTTATGACTATAAACCAAGCTTCAGGAAAAAATGCATATGCAGCAAATATATATACATATGCATACATATAAATGCATATACATATATATTTGCTGCAGTTTAGTTTATAGTCATTACATATATACACACGTATTGACATACACATCTCTACCTACTTATGTATCTAGTTTTTAAAGATTTATTTATTTATTCTCCCTCCTCATTGTTTTGCACTCGCTGTCTGCTCTCTGTGTGTTTTTCTGTGTCTTCTTGTCTTCTCTTTAGGCAGCACCGGGAATTGATCCTGGGACTTTCCGCAGTGGGAGAGAGGCGCTCAATCTCTTGCGCCACCTCAGCTCCCTGGTCTGCTGCGTCTCTTATTGTCTCTCCTCTGTGTCTCTTTTTGTTGCATCATCTTGTTGTGCCAGCTCTCCACTCAGACCAGCACTCCTGCGCGGACCAGCATGCCTGTGCAGGCCAACACTCTGCTCGGGCCAGCATTCTGCGTGGGCCAGCTCACCATGCGGGCCAGCGTGCCTTCACTGGGAGGTCCTGGGAATCGAACCCTGGGCCTCCTATATAGTAGACAGGAGCCCAATCGCTCGAGCCACATCCGCTTCCCTCTACTTATGTATCTATTATCTCTCTATCTCTATCTCTTATCTCTTATCAATTGATCTATAGCTATCTATATAGATCTATCATGACTCTCTCTCTATTCATATCTATAATTTTTGTGGACATGTACAAGTATATCTGTCAAGTAAATTCCCAATGTTTGGACTTGCTGGGTCTAAGGGTAGGAGCATCTTAAATTTTCATAAATGTTGCTACATGGTTCTCCCGGAGGGCAGACTGACATCCTTTGCCAATAATCAGTGAGTGCCTGCTCCCTCACAGCCTTACACCAAATGCGTTATAAAACACTGTTTATCTTCGCTTATCTTATAGATGCAAAGTAGTATCCCATTGCCATTTAAAATTGCAATTTTAAAGAACATTTCCAGTTTTGAGGATGGTTTTGTAATTGTGGTTTCCCTCCTTCTCACCTATAAATCAAGAGAATGCTTCATGAGGTAAAACTGATAGGTCTTGAGTTGGCAGATTTGGACTGCTGTCCTGGATGGTTTGCTTCATTCCTGGCGGCCTGAAACAGTTTCTCCTCTAACTTTAGGCTTAGAAATCTCCTCCCTTATGAAATAAGATGCTGATGCTCACTGTAGCATGCAGAGTTGTTGGGAGATTAAAGGAAGGGAAGAAATGAACACATAAGCCTGAGAGTAAGGGACTTAAAACACACATCTCAGTTGTGGTTTCCCTAAACATGGCTCTTCTGACCCTTCTATTTGAACCTATAATTAGTACTAGAGTTGATAGGTGTACGTCCAAGAGACAAAAATCTTTGGGCTGTCCATGTGCCAGCTGGGCCCTGAATCTCAGCAGAGTTGCAACACCTACTTTCCAGTTCATTGGACTCACCCAGGACAACTAGGAGATGATGATGGACAACGATCATCCCAAGAACTGAGAGAGTCTACAACTGCAAACAAGAGAGTCCCATCCATCTGCCCCATGGGATCTAAGCCTCACCTCAATTAGAGATGGAGTGGGCATCATCATCCTAGAATCCTCAGGATTGGGGAATGAACTAAGGTCTAGAGTAGACTTACTGGTATTCTACTAAAGACTTATTGTGATTCTAGCAATGGAAGAAATTACATCATTGATGTGGAGACAGAGGTCACTGGAGGTTCCGAGGGCAGGGAGAGGGAAAAACAGGTGTAATATGGAGGCATTTTTGGGACTTGGGAATTGTCCTGAATGACTACAACGACAGATACATGACATTACATATCTTGCCATAATCTACAAAACTGTGCAGGAGAGAATGTAAACTACAATGTAAACTATAATCCATGCTTAGTGGCAATGCTTCAAAATGTTTTCATCAATTGTAACGAAT
>JAQZBX010096105.1:0-11838 GCA_029593785.1 Cabassous unicinctus
AGACATAAAAGGGCAAATATTGTCCTGTTTAACTAAATTATTAACTAAATATAAACTCATGGAATTAATGATTACATATGGGTCACCAGAAAATAGAATGAGGATAGATAATGGAACGCTGAGTTTTAATCAGTACAGAATTGGTTAAAAGGTTATTTGTAAATCCTGGGAAATGAATGGAAATTGTGAGAGTACATCATGGTGTTTATGACTAGCAGAGCTATTATATGGCTATGACAGTGGCTGAAAGGGAAAGTCTAAGGACATATATATTACTGTAAGGAAAGCTAAAAAATGTAACATGGGACTGTATAACGTAGTGAAACCTCATGTAAAATGTGAATATGGGTGATATTGCATATATGACTGATTTTATAAAATATAAATACAAAAAACTAGAGAGACAGAAACAGAATAGCAGCTATGTATGGCAAGGGAAGCATACATAGATTGAGAGGTGATGAGTTTTGTTTGTTTGGTTGGTAAGCTTTTGTTTTTTATTATTATTATTATGAGTGGAAAAATTAAAATGCTCTAAAAATGATTGAAATGATGAATGCACAACTATGTAACTATACCGAATACCATTGATTGTACACTTTTATGGATTTATGCTTTATTAATATGTATCACTAAAATTGACTTAAAAAGAGAATTTCTCAATTTTCCTATGCCTCAATATATGGGTAATTTCTATTTCTTATATGGTTCAGTTACATTCATTTTCATGATCTTTTAAGGAAATTTTAAATTTGTAGACAATTAGGTTATTCATTTTACCATAAAGATAAATACATACATTTTCTAAGTATTACTTTGGACTCTGAGAATACTTGGTTGAACAAGATTAAATCTAAAATGTCTTAAAAGATGCAGTTGATTTAATCAGTATAATCAAACTCCGGGGTATTATGATGGTTAAATATCTTTCATTTGTTAACAGTATTATAATAACCACAGTGCACAGTTTTGCATTGCACTTTCAAAATATGCACTTTCTTGCAGACATAAATTTACCTTACAAACAAAAAAATAGAAATTATATGGAAAAACTAAAAAAACAGCATTTTTCAGCTGCTAAATCTTATTTCCTTGTGCATAAATGTTTTAGTACAAAGATGGGTAAATACAAGGTGCTGCATTGTATTGATTGTATATATAAATTTAGGCATAAAGCAAAAAATGTGGAAAAAAACAAAGCATATAGATAAATATACAATTTACTCTCGAGACTTGCCCTTGCCTATGAACTACGTGAATGCTCTGGCCACTTCTTTGTTGTGGAGACTGTAGATAAGTGGATTCAGCATGGCTGTGAGGATGGTATAGAAGATAGATGCCATCTTGTCCTGGGATGGGGAACAATGAAATTGAGTCACATGTATATAAACATGGCTGCTCCGTAGTACATCCTCATAAACATAAGGTGGGAAGAACAGGTGGCAAAAGCCTTGCAGCGATCCTCCCCAGAGCCCATGAGAATGACAGCTTGGACAACATGAACATAGGAAGCAATAGTAACTGTTACAGGGAAGAAAAGCATAATTACACAGCAGATAAATATCATTCTTTCAAATGTTCATGTGTTAGTGCATGAGAGAGTGAGAAGCAACGGTACATCACAGAAGAAGTGGGGTATTACCCGGGATCCACAATATGTGAATGACAATGCAACTGCAACTTCAATTATACCATCAAGAGAGCTAAGACTCCAGGAAGAAACAGCCATAAGACCACAGATCTTATGGCTCATGAGAATTGGATATCTTAATGGCTGGCAAATGGCAATGAAGTGGTCATAAGCCATGACAGCCAACAGAAAATATTCAGCTCCAAGCAACTACACATAGAGAAATATCTGGGTTCCACAATCTTCCAGAGAGATGGATTTCCTACCAGACAAGTAATTGAAGGCCATCTTGGGTACTGTGGTGCAGATAAGCATGAGGTTCATGAGGGACATTTGGCTGAGGAGAAAGTACATGGGAGTGTGGAGCTGGATGTCCAGGTAGATGAGAAGAACCATAGCAGTGTTTCCCATTAAGTCCACAATGAAGATGCCCAGGACCCGAGAGAAGAGGAAGGTGTGGATGGGGCTGTGATTGAAAATTCCCAGCAGGATGAAGCCAGAGCTTAAGTTCTGGTTCTCTCAGGTCATGTTGGATATGTTCACTGTGGAGAATACAAGTAAGAAATGTCCAGGATTGTGTCATAGAAAGATCAAGGATTTTCTGCCTAGATAACAACACCTAAAATTTTTTCTAAGCATGGGAAAATTCGTTCATTGGCCATGGATTTTCTCATTTCTCTAATAGGGATAATAATGCTTATTTTTACCTCAATGTAATTTTTAAATGTATGTTTCAATGTGGGAACACAACTCAAGAATTATATAATCTCACATGAGTCACAAGTCAACTCAAATATCTACTGCGGATCACCCCTTCACAATTACTCTAAGAGTCATGTGAAGACTCATGAATTGCTGGCAAGTTAATAACATCTGTCCACTATATCCATCCACTTAGCTCAATATATTTGTAACATTAATATAAATTCTGTTTGTCAAAATGTAGAGGGAAATAATTATTAGTGGTAATGATAGTTTTTTTGTAAAGGATTGGTCACATACCAGGAAAACAGATGAAATTGATAAAATAGCTGTTAGATGTCTATTAAATGATACTTACTTCTAATAATTGTGAGTTGTAGTGAAAAGTAGTTCCTCACCAATATGTTCTCATCTTATACTATGTCTAAACATGAGGTGTGTCCATGAGATAATTCGTATTACTAAAGAAGCAGTTCAAACTCCTGCTCCAGGATATTTCAGCTTTAGCTGTGTGAAATTGTACAAGTTATTAACTTTACCAGTTCTTATTTTCCACATCTGTAGATGTGAATATTTAAAAAACCTATATTATACAGGATTATGAAGACTAATCTACATGATAATTATCAATTTTTTATATCATTGTCTGGTATAGAGGCATCATTCTTGTATTTTTATATAAAATGTAGGAATATTTCTAAATAAAGTTATATTATTGGAGGGAAAAGACACTATCCCTGCTTAATCTTTAGACTTTTCTAGATTATATGAATGATTCTATTTCATTTCCTGTAGCAAGATTACTTTAAAAGTATGTCTTCAGTTAATTGGTAATATATTTTTTTAATTTTTTCATTGTAGTACTATATATATATATATATATAAAGCATAGAATTTTCTATTTTACCATCTTCAAGTATACTATTCAGTGACACTAATTAAATGTACAATATTTTGCTATTTTACCCACCATCTGTTACAAAAACATTTTCATCATTCAAAACTGAAACTCTCTACCCATTCAACTATAGCTCCCCATTCACTTGTCCCCAATCTATTATAACCTCTATTATAATTTCTGTTTCTGAAAATTTGCTTACTCTAGATATTTCATAACATTTCTCCTTTTGTGTCTGGCTCATTTCACTTAGCATAATATTCCAAGGTTAATCTAAGTTGTGGCATATATCAGAAATCCATTCTTATTTATGGCTGAATATTATACCATTGTGTGTTATATCACACTGCACACTTTGTTTAAATTGGTCAATGAGTGCATGAAAAGATGCTGAACATCATATCCATTAAGAAAATGCAAATAAAAACTGCTACAAGATACCTATTCACATACACTAGGAAGGTTATTATTTGAAAAATGGAAAGTGTTGGTGAAGGTTTGGAGAAATTGAAGCACTTCTACATTGTTGGTGCAAATGTAAAATGATATACCCACAATGGAAAATAGTTTGACAGTTCCTCAAATAGTTAATCATAAAATTAGCATATAACCTGGCAATACCACTGTTAGGATTTTACACAGATAATTAAAAACGGGGAATCAGACACATATCTTACCACAATGTTCATGATTCACAAAAGTCAACAGACAGAATTGGTAACATCTTTTTAATTCTCCATTTTTACAATAATTTCTTCTCCTTCTCCTGCCTCCTGTCCAAGGCACTAGGCATAAGTTTCTTTATTTTTCCTTGCAGGGGCTTACTCCCCATGCAGGTGTAGTTTTGCAAGAAGTATGGCTTGTGCTTTGATTATAGACTTTGGAAAAGGAAGATTTCAGCCTAAATTACTGAAGCTCTACTTTTACTTTGATCAGATTCGCATTTAAAACAAAATATTATTGTGCATTGTTTTGGCTATTTTGTATTAATATTTCTAGAAAATTCTATGAAGTGGTATAACTCCATTGAAAATGGCCCACAATATTAGAGTTAAAATCAATGAACAATGTGGACAAATACATAAATGATTTTTAGGAAATAATACTGAAATAAATTAGAGGGGGTGAAAAATATCCATGCATACTTAATTATTTACCATCATTTTTTAAAAAAAATCAATAAATATACTTATGTATTAATTTATGAATAACTTTGCTATAACCTGGCTACATAATGCTATGGCTTCTTGATATTTGCATTGCACATTTATCTACCTTTTATTTTAATACTTAAGGAAGTAAAACATATATATATATATGTATATATATATATCAACAAAGTGTGTTGAATGCCCCAGTCCTAAATGTACTATGGGATAAAATTTTATGAATGTCTAAACTTAGATAACTACCATCCAGATGAAAATACAGCAAATTTCCTGGGAGTTACTAATGGACCTTCACAGGTCATTATCCACAGTGATAAACTATTGTCTGACATCTACCTCAAAGGAGTACGTTTTGCTTGTTTCTGAATTTCACATAAATCATAAAGTGTATTCACTTCTGTGTCCAAAGAAATAGAAACCATTACATCCCTGATTTTACCCACTATTTTAGTTACCTTACAGGTTCAGCTCTGGCCACGCTAGCCTCCTTGTTTTTGAAACACACCTGGATAGCTTTAGACTCAAGGAATTTGTACTGGCTGTTCCTTCTGGTCATCCTCCAGTTATTCCTTAGAGCAAGTCCTTCACTGCCTTCATACCTTTACCCAATGCTTCTTGCTCCTTAAACCTTCGTGTTAATGGAAATTGTCCTTAAACGTGCTCCCACCACCCTCTCTACCCCACTTCCCCATTTTTTCATTTAGCATTTATCCCCATCTAACACTCTACTAATTTATGTTTTATTTTTGTCTGTTTTGTTTTTTTGTCTTGTTTTTCATTTAGTTATCAGTTCCTTGAAGGCAGAGACTATTCAATGATACTTGTTGAATCAAGACATGGTTATAACACTTAGTGCTTGTGTTGGTTTTTTTTTTTTTTTCTTTTACTTTGATTCAAATGCATTCCTTTCTGCTCTAGCTTACTACTGCAGAGTTGAATGCTGATTAGAAGCTTTGTGCATTTCTGCAGGGCCCTGTAATTGACAGACTAAGTTTTATGCTGTGATGGTGGGAATAAATTTTCAATCTGCTTTTGCCAAGTGCCTAAAGGACAAAGTCATTCTTGGGTTACCTACCTTATGCTAGAAGCCTTTACACTCCCCAGGCACTATGATCAATTTAATTCTAAAGAGTCTATGGGTATTTTTGTAATTAGCAAATATCTCCTTTCTCATTGCTTTGCTTGTGGAGGTGGAGGAGGGAAAGAAAGTGGGTTTCTTTAATCTTAACCTACTTTACTTAATCTACCTCTACAAGAATTGTTCATTCTCTTCCTTACTCCCCGGATGAATTAAAAGCATTCTTAATTCATATGTGGGAAGATTTGTTCCACGCTCCATCACAGGTCTTATTTCTTTCAGCTACTCTCTCTTATCCTAATATTTGTTGACATCCCCAATCTGCTGAATAGTTATTCATCCCATAACTACTTTTTAAAATATATTTTATTGAAGTCTATCATTCATGCATGAACATACATAAACAAGAAGTGTATAGTAAAAGTTGTGGACTTACAAAATAAACATACATAGCATCATACAGGGGTCCCATAAATCATCCCTCCACCAAAACCTTGCATTGTTGTGAAACATTTGTTACAAACTATGCAAAAGCAATATCAAAATATTACTATGAGCTATAGTCCATATCTTACATTTGGTGTACTTTCCCCCAACTCTATTATTCTTTAAAATATTTTTATTACAGAATTTGTGACCTTACAGATAAATCATGCACATGTGTTGAATTCCCATATAACACCCTTCAAAAACACACTACACTGTGGTGAAATATTTGTTACAGATTATGAGATAATATCATTAGACTATTACCACCAACCATGGTTCATAGCGTACATTTGGCACTTTTTCCATGCCCCCCTCATTATCAACACAGTACATCTTTGGCATTGATGCAAGTATTACAGTATTGCTGTTAAACACAGTCCATAGGTCACACCAATTGAATTTTTCCCATTCTTCTGCACATACATAATTACTTTTAAAATTCATTCTTTTCTGCATACTCAATGATCTTAAGCCAGAAACCCTCCCATAAGTTTTTAAACCTAACTCTATAATAGTACTTACTTATTGCAGGTTAAATACTTTGCTATTTTGAAAGTCTCCCCTGCTACCCTGTGAATAAATTGTTGATGTACTCTGTTTCTTCCACCATTTTGTCCTCCCACAATTTAATGTGTTCAATATTCATTCAGCATTTCTGTAAACATACAACTCATGTGTTTTAACCCTAGGGTTCACTATATCCTAAACCCCTAATAGTTATCTTAGAAATGCTCCTCACATCTACAGAGCTTATCTAGAAAACAAACCCCTATTGTTTGGATGATTATAAAACATGCTAGTGATTTTTTCAGGTATTTTGCTTTTTGGCACTCTTCCTTAATATAATCACTAATTAAAACTATCTGTGATTTTTCATGCTTGCTGATAGAAATTTATTTCCCAAAAGGAAGTTACCAAGCCACTTGACACAGTACAATTACAGTGGCTCTCATAAGTAATATGCATCTTTTATTCCAAATTCACTCAGATTGCTATACTTTTTTGAATTTTCTTACTTCTTATGTTCTGAAATATAATCATAACCTAAAATATATGGGCAATTCACAGGACATCAAGTAAGCTCCTAACAATTTGATTTTTTATTTTCCTTCTGTAAATCAACATTTCAGAATACTGTGATGATGCATTCTTGAATTATACCAGAACATCAGGTTCATGGTCTCTTTCAAATTAAATTTAATTATATAACCAGTTTACACCTTAAGAGATTAGGAGTGTTAAGGAGGCTATGCCACCTGGAGGAAATACGTGTATCAGTTCCTTCTTTGATATATATTTATTTGTATTTCTCCTTACCTTCCTGGTTAACCAAGGACATAAACTCCTGTTGATTCTCAATCCTAATCAGTCCCACTCAAGTAGCTGGATCATATGGGGAAATGAAATGTTGCTGACATACTATAGTTCATCCTACATCCAAATCACCAAATAGAATTTCTTTGGAGTAGCTTTTAATAGAGAAACTCCTTAAGGGAGTGCAGTAATCATTTAGCCCTATGTTCTATGAATCTCCATTGCTAGGTTTTGACTTTATATGCAGGCTGCGTTTCCCAACCCAGTTTTTGCTCATGGCTTCATTTCACAAACCCTGTGTTAACAATAAACTTCAGCATATTTTGAGTTATGCTTCTTAGCACTGAGTCAACATAAGAATAATTATGTCTTCATTAGAGCACATAAGGATGCTTTTGAAGTACAGAAACATGGGCTAGAACTGGTCATGCCTAGCTGGTCTCTATCACCATCAGTAAGTGGGATTTTGATCAATTCAAGATGACACACAGTTTTGAACTCTTAGCCATCAAAAGAAAAATGCAATCATTACTGTGCACTAGGAGGAGCAGGTACAACCTATATAATCCCTCTACTTTTTCCTTAGGTTCCTCATTGCTTCCAGTTTGCCATACATAGGTTACAGCTATATTATATAAAGTTACATTATATTATCTTCTATCATCTCACTTTTTGGTGAAGCCAACTACGCAAAGTCTAATTACTTTTATTGTGATAGTGGAAACAAGAGTGAACAATGAAATGCTTCATGGTTATCAAGACACTTTTTTCAGAACAGTGTTAATTCAGGCACATATAAGTAGTATCTTAGTGTAAGTTACATGGCATCAAGGAAGATGCTTGTTATAATAGTATGGGGTTACAGATATAATAGTATGGGGGACTGATAAAGACTTCAGAACTATGCACTTAAAATAATGCACATTAATTCATTGCTTTCTAAATATGAAATAATTTCTCAAAAAACTTTCCATAGTATAAATTCTCAACAACTCTCTCATGCAACAGAATTAAGAGCATTTATTTTCCCCCAAAATCTAAAAACAAAACAAAAACATTACACAATTCTACCTAAACACTTAATCAGTGTTTTTCTACCTATACTTACAGCAAAAGCAGTGTTACAAAGATATTCTGAAGAAAAGGAAATTGGAGCAAGTGAGGTGAGAAGAAGAGAAGGAAGTTATATTGACTAAGTAAAGATAGTATTTGAAATTGGTATGTTGAAAGACAGGGAATATTGAAGATAAATATTGGAATTGGAGGGAAATAGAATAATAAATTATAACAGAGAACAAATGAAGCAAGTGGTAGTTTTATATAGCTTTACACTATGCCTTATATTCACTTAGCTTATCCAAAGATACTATTTCATTTAATATTCCATAAACCCTGTGATAAACAAAAGAAAATCATTACTTTAAATGTATTCATAATATGAAAGGATGAGTTGTAGAGTAACATGATAGGCTACCTCTTCATTTGGATGGCTTCAAAACATTAAAATTTATCATATATAGGTTTTGAATAAAATATGATTACTTCTGATTGAAATGTCAACAGACTTAGAAAAGACTCTCCCACAGTCTTACCTTCTAGATATTCCCAAGAACACCTCATACTATTACTGTGTCACTAGAAATCATTTAAATTTCTAGAGAACACCTATATACTATGATTTTGCCAAGTCATCTGTGATTTAATTTTGCAATCCCTCCAGGAAATTCTGTCCCTTGTCCTTAATTACAGCAGTGTATGTTCTCATCCACTTTTTCTCTCAGGAATCTCATATACAATTAGTTTCTATCTTTAAAATATTAACATTTTTTACATTTAAGATCAAATATAAATTTCTGTCAATGTCTTGATTGATAACACAGTTCCTAAATTTTCTTTTCCATTTTTATAATCCCATTTCTACTCTTCTTATCTTAAATAATTTCAAATTATTTCTCCATTAACTTCATAAATTTAACTGAGAAATAGTGAAATTCATCATTTTAAAATAAAGTGAATAAAATTCCTCATTTATTTTTGGCCTTGGTTCCTTCCAAATAAAACTCTGATGAAATTCATCAACTATTTACAAACTGATGAATCAAGATCCTCATTCTGGTAGTTGTTTAGATTTTGACACTTGAAATTTCAGCACTATTACTGATTAATTTTCTTTTAAAACTTGCTATTTATAGTTTCTCTTTTCTGGTTCTACTACTAGCTGTCTCATCACTCATTCTCAAATACTTTATATTGGATTAGTTGTCTTTCTGTGGAATTATTGCTTTCCCCCAAGAATTCAGAATTGTCCTTCTTCTCCTTCTAATTGTTATATACTTAAGATCACTAACTTTGTATCTCTTCACTCAATATTTTTTCCTGATATTAGACACTACCAAATTCCTGCCATTCATATTTACTTCAACATTACCATTACATCCTCATCAAATATTTTCTGTGCCTAATTCTGAATCCATTATCTCTCAATGAGACTACTGCTCCTTTAATATCAATATACAGCTGGTAATTTTCTCTATCTTTTTTGTTATGCTCGCCATGTCGGTGTCATCTAGGAATATTGTTCTAAAGAGAGATGGCTGTGTCATAAAAATATTTGAATTTTTGCAAGTATGCATGTAAGAATGCTGGAACTATTTTACACTTTCACTAGCTATGTAAACAGCTGTTTCTTTCATCACATTCTCAAAAAGCTTCTAACAATACTTGATAGATTTTTCATCTTTTGTGGACCCATTTTGTGAGAAATGATTTCTCAATTTATATTAATATTCTTTTTCATGTTGATTTGTGGAATTGTCATATATTTATTGAGAATTCAAATTTCTTCTTCAATGAATTGCATTTTTAATCATCATTAATTTGTGTGTGTAAGTGTGTGTGTGTGTGTGTGTGTGGAAGTAAAGTTCTTTCCTCTTTCTTCTAACTTTTTAGAACAGGTGTGCAGATATATTTGATCATTGTATGTTGGGTGTATGGGTAGGGCAGGTAATTTTCTCTTTAACTGGAAGATCTTCATATAAGAAAAATGACATTTCAAAAGCTCTGCAGAAATAAATGTACCTGAGAAGCCTAACCTGCCTCTAGAACTGATTATATTGTTAGATACAAACCTCTAGCCTTATGAGCCTGATGTCATAATAGTATGAGATTTTTTTGTGTCAGGAGGCATGAAGAAGGAGATGTTGAAGGAGGCATGAGTGTATTTTGCATGTGGGTAGGTTGAGTCCAGAAAGTGGACTGTGCACTTCTATTTTGTTTTCTTGGTAATATTTATTTTTTAAAATTCCAGACACCATATAAGCATTCTGACTTCTCTTAGGCTGCCATTTTGTAAGGAAGCAAAAACTATCCACATAGATAGACTAAGAGGACAGAGACATGCCCAGACAGTTCCCAACTGCTTCAGAACCCCCATGTTTCAGTACCAACGACTATCTGATCACATGGAAATCCTGAAGTGGAATCTCACAGCTGAGATATCCCTGAGTTCCTGACTCACAGAAACCATGAGGGATAAAATTATTGTAAACTGCTAAATATTGGGGTAATTATTATATATCAATGGACAATTGGAAAAGAATGTTTAATATTAGATATTACTCACATGACCACCTTTTTGTGTATATTTATTTTACTGTGCCTTGTTAAATTTTATTTGATAATATTTTGATTATTATTTTTTAATTTTATTAACAATTGAGTCATGGCAAATATTTCCTAAAATGTTCTTTTGCAGTTTGGTACCAATATTTGTCAGCCTCAGAAATTCACTTGGCTCCTGTTGCTTCTTTGATATTATTCAAAATACTTTGAATACTCATAAAATATTTATTTATGCATATATATAGAATCAGTTTGGTCTTTTCTGTAGATTGTTATGATTGAAAAAACTAATTTTATGCTATATTAAATGAACTTTCTTCTTTGTTTTTAGTCAGTGTTGGAAAACAAAATATTTTATCTAAAGTTTCAAAAATGTACTCAGTGAATATATCACAACATTCTTTTTTGAAATAAAGTCTCCTTTTTCATCTTTTATGTCCTCGTTTCCTACTTGACATATATTTGGCCACATTTCATTTGTTTAATGACACTTTTATGGGTTTGTATTGGCGGAGAACAATTATTGGTGATTGTTGAGATTGTCTAATGCATCTTGTTTCTTTTTTCATTAAATTCATCACTTACCATTATTATTCCTTTTCTTTTGTTGAATTAATCCCAAGTATAAAAGAGATAGAAGCACAGAAATTATTGTGTCTCAGATCCACTATGAGAATAGAATCAGGTCTGTCTTTTACAGCATCTATCTCACATTTGAGTGGTTATTTTGTTTATAGCATATTTTATTCCCTTGGATTAATAGATTGGGTTTCTTCAGTGTTCCCAAGACCATCCTGAGGCTCAATGATTCATTAAACGTACTCACAGAATTCAGAAAAATCATTTATACTCACAGTTATAGTTATTTACAGTGAAAGTTTATATATTAAAATCAGTAGGTAAAAAAGTTCATAAGGCAGAGTTCAGGAAAGACTAG
>JAQZBX010096106.1:0-11848 GCA_029593785.1 Cabassous unicinctus
TGTTTGGGGAATGCTTTTGGTTGCAAGTAAGAGTATTTCTAACTAACAGATGCTTTAAAAAGCAGGATTTAATTTTGTCACAAACAAGAAATCTGGAGACAGATTTTTGCTGAGGCAGGATCAGTGGTTCAGCAAAGGCAGAGCTTTAGTTCAGGGATATGATTCTCTTAGCCTCTTCCTCAGTATTGAAAGAGCTGCAGCAGTCCAGGAGTCAGGTCTACACCCAACAGCTTTCCAGGGCTGAAAATAGATTGCAGAGGGGAACAGAGTTTCTACTTTCCCTCTTTCTCTTTTAAGGGAGGAAAATATTTCCCAGAATCCTCCATCATTCATTAATTTGGTAGTTCATTCAACAAATACTTCTTTTGTGGCTATTATATGTTGGGCATTTTTCTAAGCATGTGAAATATATCAATGAACAAAATAGACAAAGATCCTTGCCCTCATAGAGTACACAATCTAGCAAGAATTCAGAGACAACAAATAAACATAATAAGCAAGTTAATTACATAATGTGTTGGAAATTGATAAATACTATGGTAGAAAGAAAAAGTAGAGTGGCGGAGGGGGAGACTGAGAATGTAGGAGGAAAAACAGGATGTGAATTTAAATAGGGCAGCCAGGCACCTCATGAGATTGAGCAAAGTCTTGAAAGAGGTGAGGGAGCTATCTGGGGAGAAAGCCAGTGGCAAGGCATGAACAGATCTGGGATATGCAGGTGCCAGCAAGGAGCCCAGTGCAACTGGAGCAGGGTGAACCATGGAGGACAGTAAGAGACGAACTTGGAAAGGATTTGGAGGGGCCTTGTAAAGGCTCCCCCTGGCACCATTGCAAAGGCTCCCCCTGGCACCTTATTGCCCTGAATGGGGCCACATGATACCCATCCTTGAGAGCAAAGGGCCCACCGCCTGATGCCTGCACATAACCAAGATTATTAGTATAGAAGGGCCCAGGGTGGGGTACAGGGGTGCAGCCAGACTGCAAATGCATGATGAAAAGAGTCCGTCTCAATAACTGAATGACTAAATGAAACCCTGTTAATGTCAAAAGATAGGTAACTTTGGAAATGTTATAGTAATTAAGACACGCCCCCATTTTTTTTCAGTAACAATATTCAAAACCTCACAAGAAAATTCCACTTGTCCACTGTCAAAGCAAATGGAGGAATGCATTTCAGGCAGAAATAGTTTTTTCCTGATTATCCAGGTAAATTTGTCTGTTGCCCCAAACCCCACTTTTGCTGGTACTTTTAACAGCAGAATGTCAACAAAGGCTGCTTCCATAAGTTGACTAAGAACCTAGAGCAGTGTAGTACAGTGGTTAAGAGCAGGCCATTCTAGCATCAGACTGCCTGGTGCCTAGCCTGCCTTAACCGTCCATAAACTGGGTGATACGGGGCATGTTATCATGACCTCTTTGTGCCTGTGTTTCCTCATCTGGAAAATATGAATGATAACAGTACTTAATCATTAGGGTCGTGGTCATATATAAAAGCACTTAGAACAGTAGTAGACCTATAGTGTATACTTAATAAATGTTACCTGGCATTAATACCTATCTTTGCCCTGGCTGCTGGAGCAAAGACTTCTGAGCTACAAGCATGAAACTATCAATTCCCTTAACCCTGAATTCTGGGGAATTGGTGGGCTCTGCTTTCCAGCAGCACTTTATAGTTGACTTGCTCTGCAGCTCTCATAGCTCTAGGGACATGCTCAGATTTTTTTAAGCTGATGGGAATTGATTTTTATCTTTAATTTTTGCTTACAAATAATTCATCTGTTATGAGAAAAAAAATAACCAACTCCAAAGGGAAAACGCAACCATCACATCAGTATGCATCCTTGAGCCAAAGAATAAGAATTATCTCCCACCAATAATTATCATGAGAAACAACCTGCAAGTTGTAATTTCCAGTTAGGCTACAAACTGAGGTCCATCTCTACCCACTGTGGTGCTTTTTTAACATCCAGAGTTAAATATAGTCTCACTGCCCTGTCATACTGGATGGGACTCTTCCTGGTGCCAGGAACTGAAACCCAACTGAAATTAACTTAAGCAAAACAAGGGAATTTATGGGTTCTTGCAACATGGAAGTCCAAGGGTATTCTGGCTTTCGATAGAGCTGAATCAGGCTCAAGTCTTGTCATCAGTCATCATTTCTCTCTGACTCCAGGTTCTGCTTCCCCCTGTTGTGCTGGCTTCCTTCTCTCCTGGTGAGAATTCAATTCCTTATCAAAATGAGGACAACAAGGGAAAAACACACTGAGGACCCCAAAGCAATGGCTACTACAATAGATAATATTCTGAGTTACACACGATTGCTAATAAATAAATGAATTAAAGACCCACTTCCTACCTTTAAAAAATCCAAATTCTACCCAGTATTCAAAGCCCAGGAAAATTATCCCCTCTGCCACGAAGCTTCCTCTGACAACCTCAGCCCCGAGTGATC
This sequence comes from Cabassous unicinctus, assembly GCA_029593785.1. Lineage (NCBI taxonomy): Eukaryota > Metazoa > Chordata > Mammalia > Cingulata > Chlamyphoridae > Cabassous > Cabassous unicinctus. Next base: position 2,453 of record JAQZBX010096106.1, read on the forward strand.
ACTACTTTATCAAAATGCTAAGGCCTTTATCGTCTACATGGCTTATTTTGCAAAGCAACACATATTGCTTTGCCTTTTCCACTTTAAGTGTATAAAATATGTGCAAGTACATTTTATATCTCCAAGTCAATTCTTTTTAGAACCATAATAATATACAATACATAGTATATATAATATAATTCTTTTTTTCTCATTATAAAATTACACATACATCTGGTTATACATGGCAGATTAAACACTCATAGTAAATGCAACATTGTCCCAATCTCCCCCATCCTCTGCCCAAATGATGGTAAGAGGATTTAGTTGAAGGCATAAATACACAAGGACAAAGAGGAGACCAAGACACAAAACACTACTCCAAGCAGGCAGAGGAGTATCAGGGAAGCAGCTTCAGGAGACGCTCAGAAGCAGACGGGTCTGTGCTACAGAACCCCAGAAAGACTCAGGAATGAGAGGTATAAAAGTAAGTGGCGCTGAAAGCAGGAGGTTTGGTTGAGTGTCCACATAAAACAGTTTGTCCTCCTGCCAGAACCCTCCTCTACCCAATACATCAGAAAACCAAAACTGAAGCAGAGACCCAGGTATCAAGGACACCAGGCCAGACTGTGTTGGGGGAGAGGCCAGTGAACACTAATCCACACAAGTCAGACTCTAGCAGCAGCAGTGGTAATTATGACATTAAAACCTTCATTTACTGAACATGCCATGTACCAGCTGCTGTGTTAGGCATTTTGCGTGCATTATCTCATCCTCTAATCCTCAGCTAAAACCTATGAGGTAAGTACTTTCTTGTTGTCATTTTTGCAGATAAGTAAATTAAGGTTTCTATGGTTATGGTACTGGCCAAAGAACCCACAATTAATGAATGGCAAAGCCTGAGTTTGGACTCTGATACCATATGACTCCCATTTATCAAATAGTTTGTTCATTTATTCATTCAACAAGCATTGACTGTGTGGCAGGCACTGCTTCAATAGGGTTTATAAAGATGAATATAATATATGGTCTCTGTCCCCAATAAGCACACAGTAGAAAGGGGGCAACAAATCAATAAACAAATGTAACTGGTAAGTTGAACAATTAGGTCTCTAGACGGGTTGGTGTGTGTATATGGAGGGGGTAGGGGAAGTGTTCTTTCTTTCTGCTAAGACTCTAATCCCATTCTGTGGTCTATATCTTCCCTAACTTCTGGATAAAAGGATCCATAAACTCTTTTGATCACTCATAGTGCAAAGTTCCTGTGTCTGTTAGTCATTAGAATAGTCTCATTTATTTGAAATCAAAGCTTCTGGACTCCCCCAGCTTGGGGCTGCCTAAGACTGGGAGCAGGCAGTGGGGAAGAAGGGGCATAGACAGCTTCTGCTCCAGCTCCCTGCCTTGTGCTTCTCCTCCCTTTCTTTCCCCTCAGAACACAGTCACAGGCTCCTCTAGGATTGGAGCAGGGAAAGGGAAAGAGAAAGAGCGGGAAGTTTCTCAAGTACCCTTGTGGCTGGTCTTTGAGGGTGTTCAGAGCTAACTCTTCCTATCGTGGGGTGCTTTTGTGGGGTCCTCAGAGGTACCTCCACTGGGGCCCCTGCATTGCTTTCTAGACACGACAATGCCTCTCTTCTGTTTCTGATTCCTCTCTTTGTCTGCCAGCCATTCAGAGTCGCATCCCCCTTGCTGAAGTAACAGCACCCTTCTGGCTACCCTCTTCGGCTGAATTCAAAACTGGCTCCTGTGAGTCCATGAGAAGCACTTGCACACTCTGGCCAGCCACCATGGACGGAAGTACAGCTGCTGGCCCGTGAAGACCTGTCTCCCTTTGCTCTGCCAACAGGCAGGTGGCTCTGCTGCCAGCCTCTTGTCCTCAATATTCTCAGGCACCAGTGACTACCCTTTGCTCCTCAAACCCCATGGGAAATGGAGGGAATTCCCTGCCTCCATTTCTTCATTGGGGACTGAGGGAGAGGAACATGCAGCACATATTGTCCACTCTCTTCAAAGAAAGCTTCACTCCCTCTTTGACTCTTCAACTCTTTTATTTTGTTTTTCTTATATAAATAATAATTTTTTTTTATTTTTTAAAGGATACCTTGATTACATAAATGTTACACAAAAAATGTAGGGATTCCCATACACCCCACCTCCCACACCTCCCACAACCTCCCACATAAACATCCTTCATTAGTGTGGCACATCACCTACAATGGATATACACATCCTGGGGCTTTGCCACTAAGCAGGGACCATAGTTCACATTGTAGACCACACACTCTCCCACAAAGTTCTGCATGTTATATGATGACATAAAATGGCCTATATCTATCATTGCAATGTCACTCAGGACAATTCCCAAGCATCCCAGAAGTAGTTGATGAGCTCACAAAACTGACTTTAGTGCATCTCCTTTGCAAGTCCAGTACTTATATTCTAGCATCGCACTTTGGAATATCGTAGTACTTGGCATATATTATTTTAGTCTCAAACTTTGGTATTTCAACAAAAACTGAGGCATAAAAAAAGAGAGTTTCCATTTTGACAGATAATGATGAAGTATTTTGACAAGTGCTATAATCGAGTCCCCTTACACGGAGAAGGAACTCTTTTTCCCTCAAGGAATTGGGACAGATTTCACAGAAGAGGTGACATGTGAACTGCTTTCCAGGCAGAAGGTATATTACATGCAAACGTGTGAAGATACATAATATGGCGTGCTCCTCTAAAGGTGCAGTGTGGTGAGAACATAGGGTGTCTGCTGGGTATTGCTGGGAAATGAACCCCAAAAGCCAGATTAGAGTGGCCTGGTGTGTCACTCTGCGTACAAGAGGGAGCCACTAGAAGGTTTTTGTAAGGAAAAGATTTGACCAGTTCAAATAATCTCAGAGGCCACGTGAAGACTGAATTGGGAGGAGGAGAGAAGATAGTAAAGCAGAGAGGAAGAGATTACAATGGAGAGATGAGACGGGGTTGTAGCTCTTGGGCTTCCTTCTTGATTATTTGCATATATTTTTACTTCCAGAACATTATGCTTATAGAAACGACTCATACTTTTGCTTAATTTTCCACTAAAGTCTTATCCTATTTTTAGAAATGCATTCTGTGCAAAATATACCTATGACATACTCAGAGTAATGGTTTCAGACTCAGGATTGTGTCGCCACTGGGAAAAAGAAAGCCTTTGGGGTCTTGTTTCCAACTGTGTTCATTCTTATCAAAAGTAACTTGAGAATTATTTTACAAGTCAAAAAAGGTAGATAAGTCTGCCACACAGCAGCAAATTTCCAGACAAACAAAATTAGATGAAATTCTTAACATGTGAACTCATCCTCACTAACTATTTGCTTGCATGTCTTGTTGTTTGCTAGATTATTTGGACATAATCTTGTCCTTGATGCCACTTGTTCCTCCAGAATACTACAGTGAACAGGGACATGTATTATTTTCAGAAGTGTGTAACCTGCTGTCTCCTGCAAACCTTTTAAGAATTCTAAGAGAATATATTAGTTCAAGGGCATAACATGTAAATCCAGGCTAGGCCACCCAATCTGGTTCCACTTTGAACAATTACTTAATATGTTCCACACTAAGGGACTCATTTCATGAGAGGTACCTTTTCACCCTCGTATTTCCTCATTTGGATTCCCTATAAAATTAGCCTTTACCAAACATTATGATAAACTATTTGTTTGCAATGGGATTATGAGATTTTTCTTAATCAAACATGAAGCAAATTTCAACCATCAAATCTCACTAGAAAACAAGCTTATTTTATAACAGTTTCTAAATTATCTTCCTCTTACCAGACATGATTTTAGATCAGTATTGATCACATGACCAAAATACCCTGGTTCCCATTACTAGGCTTAGGTGCTGCTTCCTTAACTCCCACACCTCACCGGGTCTCCTTGAGCACCAAGCTGCGGTGCCTTCGTCAAAGCATGCCCTGAGCCCCGCTTCAGGCCTGGCACATAGTAGGGCTTCATAAACGTTTATTGAAATGATTTATTGAATTTTTAAGCAAAGACAGCCAGACATCTTAGAATCATGTTTTTGAAGCTCCTTTTTTTTTTTCAGTTTTTTGCTCATACTCAGGCATTGCTTTATTGCTTATACAATAAAAATTAAGTCAAGGAACTATCATTCACAGAAGGAAGTGGAGCTTGAGGGAAGTGATCCGAGGCCATTTCATGTTTCTCTCTAGCTTTGCTTTCATGTCCTACTGAGCAGCTACAACTTTAGCTTTAAATAAAGAGAGAGAAAGAGGAGAAACGGCAGGTTAGAAAGAGTGGGTCAGCTTTTCAGTGGAGCAAAGAAGCATCACCATAGTCATAAGCTTCAGGGTATATTTCTTGAGCCTACTACTTTGGGTTCAACTGCAGGATCAATCGAATTACCTGGACAACCTCTGCTTTAGAGGGGAAAACCCATGAAGAGCTTAAGGAGCATAACTTCAAACTTGCTTGGGCTGATTTTTTTTTAGAGAGATCTAAACTATTTAAATAATCTTCAACTATTTCATTTATATTTAAAAAGCAAAACAAATTGTTGTCCATTAATGTATTGGAAATATTCATTTCAATGTGTATATTAATTTTAGGGGAAAAAATGTGTGAGGTTTGATTTTGGCTTTTTATGGACATTTTACATAATTTCAGATCTTTGTTTAATCCATGTGTTTGTGTCATGGGTCATGATTTTACTATATTAAATTATTTTAGAAGATTGTGGTTGTAGCTTTGTCTATTATGACATGTTACTGATCATGACTATATTTTATCTGATTCTGAGCCCTTGGTCAGCTCTTAATTATAACATTGTTGCTGGAGAAGAAAACGTTCCATTTGATGAAATACGCGATTTTGCGATTGTCTAAGAACACAGCGTGACAAAAGAGGTGACTGATTATAAACTCTAGGAGCATGTACTTACAGCTGCAGCCACAGGGATAACAGGAACTGTCTTAAGAAGGAGGCTAACAGATTGTAAGATGAATCATCAGTAAAGGCTTTCTGGAGAAAACTGACCTCAACCTGAGGATACTGAGGAAAGAGTAGACACGGCAGGTGGTTACAGTTATTGTTAACCTCTGTTTGAATAGAAAATTGCATAGGCCAAATCACTCTCCTCTACCTACTCCAGCTGTTCACACCAGGTAACAACACTCATGTCATAGAGAGTGCATGAGCTTTTTTTGCCTTTATCAATGAATAATTTTTTTTTTTTTTTTTTGCCTACCATGACCGAGGCACTATCCAATGTGTTGGGGAATATAAAAACAATTGTAACTTGAAGGCTCCCAGTCTAGTAGGAGAGAGAGACAAGTAGTGTGATAAAGTAAATGCTGTAATGGGGATAGCGTTGAAGTATTCATCTATATTTGTGGGTACAAGGAAGTCTTCCCAAGAAAAAAGAACAAAGATGAAGTGCTACCCCCACCCCCACCCCCAGACCTGCCAAGGGTAGCAGACCTGCAGGGGCAGCCCCCACACTTCCTCTTACTCTGCCTCACAGAAGGGGAGAGAGTAAGGCAGTCGTCCTCAAGACAGTGCTCCACCGAGGAGAGAGCTCAAAACCACTGTTTCTTTCCCCAAGGGCCCCACTCCCTCCCCAGCACCATGACCCGAGTGGATGTCCTGGCCATTCCGTTGGTGATAGATATGCCCCAGAACTCCTCCAAAACCGAGTCAGAGGAAACAATGAGCTCCTTCCAGAACTCAGAGAAAGGGGCCTGCCTGAGTATTTGTGAGGTTTGGAGAAGTCATAACATTTTACCCACTCGCATCTTTGGAAATAATGAGGCTGGGGTGCAAGGGAGGGTCTCTTCTCAGTGCCCATTTGTGTCTCAGCTTTCTGCTTCCTCTCCAGTTCTCCACCCTCCGACCTAGCACAGAGACCCTTATCTCTCTGCTATGATTCTTTTAAATTTCTGTCTAACGCAAAGGTCAAGACTTTTCAAACTTAACCAAAAATTTGGTATCTTTGTTCTCTAACTCCAAGTCCTCTTGGGAACTAGAGACCTACCTCTAGTGGGCCAAATTAGGGATGGGGAGAGGGAAATGCAGGGGTCCACAGGATAAAAAAGGAAAATGTAAAACAATAAATCTCTTATCCTCTTGTGCATACAACCTTGGTTGCCTATCAGATGAGGTAGAATTACAATGAAAGAAAACTCAACGCGGTTGAGAGTTTAAAATAAAAAAAATTAGACCCATATCTGAGATGCATCATGGGTTTATAAAGCTTTCTATCAATTCAAGTGACCTAGAAAACTAAATACCAATTACAACTGGAGAGGAAAAACATATTCCAAAGTCCTATACAAAAATACATAGGTATATTTTCGTATATTTTATATGGCTATTTATTGCTCATATTTATATATATATACATATATTTATGGATGGTTTTGTTAATATGCGTTATAAGTCTGATCTTATGAACCTATGAGTGCATATGCTAACGATTTGCATATCCACAGAATCTAGAGTTTCTGGAACCCTTTTTCTATCATTTTCTTATTTGTACCAGGCACATAGGATCCCCTTGCTTTCTGCTCAGTTAAGCAAATTTCCCTAGTTTAAACTAATTCAAACTAATGTTCCGACCTGGCAATGACTGGGCAAACTCCCACGGGTTTTTTAATGATAGGAAAGGGGTCTTTTGTGTGCTTTTGCACAATGATCCTATTTAGTGGTCGCATGCATAAGAGTAAATATGCCTGGTGGCCCCCCACCTTGGGAGCTAACCATACACTGAAGAAAACAGTTTTCTAAGTGAAATTCTTCTTTACTGATTCCATTTATCTCAAACTCTGAATGTTGGAGTGCTCCAGGGTTCAGTTCTGTGACCTCTTTTCTTATTACTTATCTCTCTATCTAGATGATCTCATTTAGCCCCAGGGCTTTTAAGATCCTGCAATTATAACTTCAGCCTCAATCCCTCCCCTGAACTCTTCAAACTCACATCTAGCTGCCTATCTGATATCTCTACTTGGATGTATTTCAAATTTAAAATGCACAAAATAGAACTCCTACTTTGTATGTGTGTGTACAAACATCACACATACAAAACATGCCTCCTACAGTATTCCTCATCTCAATAAAACGCAACTCCATTGGTCCAATTCTTCCAGTTCTCAAGCCAAAGCCTTAGAGTCATCACTGACCCCTCTTTCTCTCACATTCGATCTATATCCAGAACCCGACGACATTTCCCCCCTGCCTTCACCCTCACCTGGTCCGAGCCACCATCATCCCTCACGTGGATTACAATAGCTGTCTAACTAGCCTCCCTGGGCCCTTCGGCACTTCCCTTACCGCCTCTCCGCAGAGCAGACAGAATGGGTTCTTAAAACATTAAGTTCAGCCAGGCCAATTCTTTGTTCATAGAACTTTAATGGCTTCCTATCACACATAGACTAAAATCCAAAGTCATTAACGACAGTTATTTACAAAACCATACATGATCTGCCCCTCCTTGCCCTTGATATTCCATCTCTTACTTCATCTCTCCCAATCTTCTCCAGTGTCACTTTGCTTCAACTGCACTGGCATACCTCAAACAGGCCAAGTAGCTTCCCCGTGACCTTTGCACTTGCTGTTCTCTCTACCTAGAATGTTCTTCCCTGCGATAACCTTTACCTCCTTCAAGTTTCTGCTTAACTGTCACCTTATCAGAGAAGTCCCTGACCATCCTATATAAGAAGGTAAGCCCTCTACCCCTTTCTCATGTTTATTTTTCTGCCTTGCACTTTCACCTGACATAGTATATATATTTTTTTGTATTTATCAACTGTCTCTCTGCAGAACTCCATACATTCCATGAAACCAGGGACTTGGGGTGTTTTATTCTCTACTCCATGCCCAGCATGTAGAACAAGTTGGCTCTGAGTCAACAGTTTTTAAATTCCTGTTGAATAGATAAATGAATGCGTTTCAGAGACCACAAAACATTGGGTTCCCTATGAGCTGAAATTGTCCTACTTCAGCCAAAACAGCTAGTGACACCCTGGACATTGAGATAAGAATTGGCCATACATCTGAAAACATACCCAACCCTGATACCCAGCCCTGGAGTGTCTGCACCTGGAATAGTGCATCATGCAGCTTCAGCTGTTTTTACTCAAGAGAGACCCAATTAAAGGCAAGTACAAATATCCAGGAAATGGAGAGGACTGTCAGAATAATGAGTAGGGCATTTCAATCTGGAGTGACAAACAGAGGATAATGACAAAATCTAGGAAACCATAATTTTGTGATCAGGTCCAAGGTGAATCCAAGATACAAAAAATGGAGGGGAACCCTTTCAAATTTAAAAGGCAATATGGTGTGGCAAAAGAAAAAAAAATGCATGGGCTATGAGATGGGCATAAATGAGTTTGAGCATAAAGTCTAGCTGCGCAACCTTGGACAAGCTGCCAAATCACTATGAACTAATTACCTGTATGTAAAATTAAGATAATGGCACCGAAGATGTCACAGATCTGTTATGAAAAGAATACACTAAGGCACACAACAAATATTTATTTCCTTCCTGAGATGAGGAAAATATTGAGATACATAAAAGGAAGTCTAAAGCAGAAGGCAAGTTTAGATAAGTTTTATTATAGGATGGAAAGAATCAAGTGAACTAATTGAGGTATAGCTTATATTATTTTATATCTTATTTATGTAATTATCTGATATTCATTCCGCAGTTTACAAATCTTCACACTGTATTTGTGACCTTCACAAACTATGTTTCATGAGGTAATAAAGGTAGGTATTATTAAATCCATTTTATAGATGAGGAAATTGGGAGTGGGGATTTTTTAAAGTCCTGTTCATGCAAGTTTGGCAACTTTGCCACCACTTCACAGCGCCCCTGTGTAGAATTTAAATCATTTCCTAGTCACTAAGGGAAGCTTAGTTCTTATGAGATATCCGCTGTGGATAATTAATGAAGAAAAAAAAAAAAAAGAGGTCTGAAGAGTAAGTCTGCAAGTGGGTTAAGAATCACACAGCCCTTTTTCAGCACACCCCTTAGGCCTGCTAGGAAAATATTCAACTGGATGTGACCCAGGTCTGATTCCCCATAGCAAGTCTCTCAGTCCACTGTCGGCTGTCCTTAACTGGGCATGAACACGGCCCATCAGTGAGGCATGCCCAGTGAGCTTTCCTTCTTGCCTTGGGTTTTGGAGGGCACGTTGTGCATTCCCAAGGGTGGAGGGCAGACTCAGGAAGCCTGGGTCTTCAGTCACAATAATCCCAGTTACCAGAAACAGCTACACCAAATTTATAACATATGTTTCCAGAGCCTCAAATACCCACCATTTATCCCATGACCTTCTGTCTCTAAATGAATGCCAAACAAGGAGATTCAATTATTCAGTCAGTCTAATAAGGAATCAGTTTATACTGAAACTCAGTGCTG
>JAQZBX010096107.1:0-11831 GCA_029593785.1 Cabassous unicinctus
GAAAGAATGCACTATTAACACTCGGGAAAACATGGATGAATCTTGAACACTTTATGTTGAATGAAGCAAGCCAGGCACTGAAGTATAAATATTACAGGACCTTACTCATACGAAATAAGCAAATTGAGCAGAATCACAGCAGTAGAGTCTGGAAGATTTGTTTACAGTAGACAGAGAGGGAGAAGAAATTTGTAAGTCAATGCTCATATGGGCAAAATCTATGATAAGGTGAAAGGGTGTAGTTGTGCAGTGGATGGGCACACCAGTTGGGCAGGGTAGTGCTGGTCTGTGAGGGTGGTAGGGTGGGGAGGATGTGTTATACTGTCCATGGAATTGGGAGACGTTTGGTGGAGGGAGCAGATGAACTCTGGGGATTTGCAGGTATGTAGCTGAAATGGCAATGTTGATGTTTTTTTTGGCAAATATGATAGTAGAGGGTTACTGGATTAAGATGTTCAATGTAGGGGGTATGCAGGACAGGTAGTACCTGGGGCAGGCTTCTAGGTAGTGTGTAGCATTCATGTCATCAGGGAGGGGATACTAACATAATGAGCGGGAAAGTGTTGGAATCCCATCATGGAAGCCCCGCTATGATCTCAAATAGAGTGGTGGGAATCTCTTGAGGCTATAGAAAATCCTAATAAGGGAGCACAAGTCAGTATGTCAAGCCCTCAATGTTGTTGAAAGTAACTATGAATCTGGTTCTTTAATGAGTTAATCTTGGTGGTTACTATGTGTCCCAAGGGGAGAAGATGTTAGGAATAGAATAGATGGAACACAGGACATTTTTGGGGCGATGAAATTGTTTTACATGATCTTGCAAGGATGAATCCTACCATGTCAAATACATCAAAATCTATAATAGTGTACCTCCAAAATATAAACCACAATGTAAATCATTGACCATGGTTAATAGCAATGTTTCAATATTTGTACATCAATTGTAAAAAAATGTACCATTCACATGTAAAACATTACTAATAGAGGAAAGGGGAAAAGGCATAGAACATTGGGTACGTGGGGACACCCTCTATTCTGTACATTACTTTTCTGTAACCTAAAACATCTTTGAAAACAAAATGAACAAAATAAGACACTGTGCAAATAAAAAGAAACAAACATCACTATACATAAAAAAAATATATCTTACAGTGATGAAATACATAATGTTAAAAAATTAATTTTATATTTTTATTTTTTATTATTTAAACCCTTTAAAAATTGTATTGTATTGTATTTGTTATTTTTAAAACCATCATTATTATATAGTTTTCCTATTAATTATTTTCAGTTATTTTGTTTTCTTCAATTTTGAAGAAGTTCTGGATCACAGAAGGGTTACAATTCTGGCAGGGGAGGATCATTGGTGTGGAGTGTCAGAGATGGGAGATGCATGTGAGGAGGTTCACCTTGGTCACACTTATAAGACATATGAATGTGTTCAAGTGTTCATGGGGCATTGTCACAGTGGGTGGAGATCCACACAATAACCAAAAAAAGTATTGAATTCCCATCATGGGGAGCTCTGTCACAATCTCTAATGTTACAGCAAGAATACCACAAGTATAGGGGCAATGACTAGTGAAGGAGGATGGAAAATTGATGGGCCCTTGATATTGATGACTGTGCTTATGATACTTTACTTTTGAAATTGAAATATAGCACAGTATTATATTGTGCCTAAGTGTTACCTCCTGAGAGTCTCCTTGTTGCTCAAATATGACCTGTCCCTAAGCCAAACTCAGCATATAAAATTCATTATTTCCCCCCCAGTGTGGGACATGACTCCCGGAGATGAGCCTCCCTGGCATTGAGGGATTACTATCAAGTGCCAGATAGCAATGCAACTGGAAAAAGACCTTGACTAAAAGGGAGAAATTTTAAACACAAATGAGTTTATATGGCTAAGAGATTTCAAAGTGAGTCATAAGATCATTTAGGACATTACACTAATGCACATCTCAGCAGAAAGTCATAGACTGCTAAAGTAAATAGTACCTCAAATAGCATGGCCCCTGAGGGCTCTCTGGAGACATCCAGACACTATAGGCATGGCAGACAACTCAGGAGTTTGGTGCCCTGCCTGTGGGCCTTACTTTGGAATTTATGCTCCCTTGTGGGACAGAGCTGGAATCAGTTGTGTTTTTACTACACATGGTGCTGTTGCCCCTCTATTTGAACCTATAGTTAGTACTTGAGTTGATAGTTGTATGTCCAAGAGACTTAAATCTTTGGTCTGTCCATGTGCCAGTTGGGCCCTGAATCTCAACAGATTTGCAACACCTACTCTTCAGTTCATTGGTCTCACCCAGGACAACTAACAAGGAGATAATGACTGACAACAACCATCTCAAGGAATAGAGAGAGTCTTCAACTGCAAGCAAGAAAGCCCCATCCATCTGACCCTTGGGATCTAAGCCCCCTCTCAATTAGAGGTGGAGTGGGTGTCACCATCACAGAATCCTCAGGATTGGGGAATGGACAATAGACTAGAGTAGACTTAGAGTTTTTCTACTGTAGACTTGTTGTGATCCTAGCAATGGAGGACCTTTTATCATGGATTTGAAGGCAGTGGCCACTGGTCATTGTGAGGGAAAAGAGAGGGAAAAAGAGGTGTAATGTGGGGGCATTCTCAGGACCTGGAAATTATCCTGAATGACATTGAAATGACAGATACAGGCCATTGTATATCATGTAATAACTTGCAAAAATGTGCAGGAGAGAGGGTAAAATACAATGTAAAGTATAACTGCTTAGTGTCAATGCTCCAAGATGTGTTCATCAATTGTGGCAAATGTACCATATTAATGAAGGATTTGTTGTTGATGTGGGAAAATGTGGGAGAGCTAGGGAGTGAGGCATATGAGATTCCCCTATATTTTTTGTGTAACATTTATGTAATCTAAGTTTCTTTTAAAAAGAAAAATAAAATGTATATTAAAAAAAAGAAACAGCCTCTTCCAGGAGAATGAACAAATATTGAAGTTAGTCTCAAGCTTAAAATATAACTGAAAGCTAGGAAAGCAACTTTCTGGAAGCCACAGTTTGCTTCCATCTCAACTTTGGAAATTAAAAATTTGTCTTACACGTCTCACCTGAAGAGGAAGAATTAATTGGTCTAGGCTGTGCTACAGTGACCATCCAACAGCCAATCCCAGGCCTGGCCCTTTCTTGAGCATCTCCATTAGAGGTAGCTAGTCTAGGGGGCAGAAGGTTTTCCTTTTGATCACAATCATCTTGTGAAATGATTCTGGAGTCTTCTCAGGTCTTCTTTCATTCTCTCGAAAATGAACAAGCAACTTTGCATTATACAATATGGTAAGCACCCAGTCCTTCAAAGCAAGGGAGAAGATGCTGAAGACCCAGCAGAAATGAGAGGGCTGGCTGCTGTAGCTGGCCATCGTGTGGCTTAAAGACAGCCTGCTGAATCTTGCCTTAGAACAGAGAAATCCTCCTCCATGTCAGAGAAGATGATTCTAGAAATGTTAGGGGTTCTCTCCTTCCATATGCTTAGGGAAAAGAAAAAAAAAAGTAAAGGAAGGGATTGATTGGCTTTATCAATCCAACAAAACAGAGGGAAGATAGAATAATGTCACTTTACTTCAAAGCAGTAAAATAACTAATCCCAACATACAAAAGAGCAATTTTCTTCAGGAAGGCTGTTGATGAGGGTTTGGTGGTGGCCCTTATCCACAATTTGTAAAAGTTTACATATAAAGTAAAATAACTAATCTACATGAGTCTATTGCTAATGATAATTTAAAAACAAAAACACTTTTCTTATGATCTATATGGAAGGTGTCACGGAGGAAAGAAAATGGAAAACATCAGAATGATTGGAAATGTACCAAAGTTGTTCTTCATTCTGTTTTCATGCTTTTGAGCAGCCTTTTCACTGAAAGCATCAGGACTAGTTTTCTCTGGACTGGGTGTGGGTTTAAAGTTTTTCTTTTATCAGTTATCGAAGTAATAATAAGGTTGAACTCCTCTGAAAAGCCAATCTTTTATGATTGCTTTTGATCCCATCCTCACATCCTGGGATTGGCACAAGAACAGGGATGTTATTCCCTGAGAGCTGGGCCATGGCAGGTATTCATACAAACTTGTTTGCTAATGAAGGATGTAAGTATTTTCCAGAAAGTCATGCATCAAGAGGACTTTTGAGATTGCTACATGAATAGGCATGCATTGCTGCAAGGCTCAGAAGAGGTTTCATTTGCCTGAAGGGACTATTATTTATAGACTGCAGAGTGTGACCACAAATAGGCAAAGGTCACAAAGTTTAATGCCATACTTTCCGGTGAAAGTCTTTGTTATTTTACATCATTTCCTGGCATCTCTTAATAAAATATTCCCTTTTTCTAGCTTTAAAATATGTTAATTATTTTCTTAAAAAGTCATGGGTTTTATGGCTTCCATTATTTTCCTTGGGATACCAATGCAGAGGAATTAATTTTAGCATAAAAATTACTTTAATTAATGCTTTTAAATGTTCTTTTTGTAAAATAAAAGGAGAACTCAAGCTAGGCCTGCTAAAATGATCATGCCCAGGCTTTCTCTCCCTCCCTCCCTCCCACCTTCTCTTCCTCCTTCTTTCTTTCTTTCCTTCCTTCATTCCTTCCTTCCTTCATTCCTTCCTTCCTTCCTTCCTTCATTCCTTTTTTCCTCCCTTCCCTGCTTCCTCCCTTCCTTCCTTTTTCCTTCTTTTTAGTTTCTTTCTCTCTCTTTCTTTCTTTAGCCAAACCCTCTATTCAAATTCAGCAACATTTGTGGATATCTAGTCCTCAAACTGGTGGGAGAGAACAAAAGAAACTATTGCATCACCCCCTTGGAAAAGTGGGTGAGGTGTGGAATTTGTCAGGAGATCTCAGATACTGAATTCCTACTGTGCTACCGAGGCATTTTCAGCAGGGTGAAGCACAGGGGTGAAGCCCTAGGTGGAGGAAGCCCACTGGGTGGCTGTATCGATATCATATTCCATTCTGCAAATTATAGAGGGCCACACATTTGCAAATCAATTTCTGACCATAGACAGGGAGTTACGGCTGAAAGCACATGGGAAGAATGGCTTACATAATACCCTATACATTTCTCCTCCTCCTGTGTCAGGGCTTGTCTGAACTGTTCTTGAAAACATGTGCAAAGGATGGAAGGGTGAGATGGCAGGAGTTGATATTTGTCCATGAAACAGCAAAGAATGTGTACTTGATCCATTACCAAATCTAATGATCCTTTGCCAGGGGTGAAGAGAATCATACACAATGTGCCAACCAGCTGGGGCTAGGCATGGGATGCTGAGTGCTAAGCAATAGTGTGGGAAATCACCTCCCAAACCCAAGCTACTGGCTCACACCATTCCTTAGGGTCCTGACTCACTGTAAGGCCTAGGGATAATAGAAATACAACACAGAGGGGAACCAAGTTGGTGGTTGCAAGACTGGAATTCTGCCTGTGTCTTTCCATATACAAATCAAACTGAGAAATTCAACTCCTTCATCCCATTCCAGGGTGGTAATTAAAAGGCCAAATATTCAGGGCCAGTCTCCCAGGTTACTATGAACAGCCTGAATACTTAAGGATTCACTTGAAAGAACTCAGAGGGGAGTCATACCTAAGACAGAGTGGGCCACTGTTTCCTCATAATAAAATCTCTGAAGGCCCACTCTATTGTGACATTTACAAACATATTAAATTGCATATTAATATAATGAGTGAAACTTCTTTGGAGTTACAAAAAAAGTTCTTTCTAAACTTTTCATCATAAGGAAGTAGAAAACCTTCTTTTTAAATGTGTCTTTAAAGTTGTAGAGCTTTTCTTTCTGTGCTTTTTATAATGACATCTAACTAGTCCACTTTGGTTGTGAGCAGGTCAAGAATGTCATCTTGCTCCTCGACTTCTCTTTGTATCACCATGGCTCTGTCCTTCAGGCAGCCCACTACCAGGAACAGCTCATCTAGATTGCTGTGGATCTTCTGGTGAAAAGCTCAAGAGTTGTGGATTCTTTGGTAAGCCTCAGCACTGATGGCATGGTTGGCCCTTCCACTGATGTAGTCTAAATTATCCAGTTTTCTGAGGTTTGGGTGGCTCTCTGGTACGTCTCTACTTTTCTTTACTTGGCATCATTGCTTCTTTCAATCTGCTGCTGAGCTGGAGGTGAGGTGCATTATTTTATAAAGGGTATAACTTTTTTCTTTCTTTTTTTTTTTAAGGCGAGACCACAGATTGAAACTGAGACCAGGTATGGGGGAAGCAGGTGCTCAACCACTGAGTTACAACTGCATCTCAAGGGTGTAGCTATTGATGTAGACTGAGTTGGTGAAGTGCCAGTCTATGTCTGGATAGGATAAGGTGGGAGGTGGTCTTTCTGGGCTTCCCAGAGCCATCCTGCAGCACCAGGGCACTGTCTACTCTATCGGAAGCCTGCCCAGTGAGAACTTGTGGCCGAGATGTAATTCTCTTGATTACTATGGATTGAGTTAATATATTTAAACTAAATGCACTTTTTGTTTGTTTTTATTCTTCTCTTAATGAAAACAATGTAGTTAACATTTTTGTATGTTTTATTTTTCTCAATTACAATTAACTATCTAGAATATATACCTCACCTTGCACTATATGTTGAATGCTCTTTTTTTTTTTTCTCTACACACATGTGCTTTTTGCCAAATATAATGTGTTCTGAAAAATGCATGTATTTTTTTCCTGGGCTTTATAAAATCTATTTCATTTTTCAGTTTCCTATCATGCAACAGTGTTATTATGTCTTCACCTGTAGAGTTAAGTAGGTTTCCCATTTGTTTTGTAATGTTTCAGGAGCTTACCACTAAAATTTTCCAGTTCCATTAGACTTTCTAGAGTTTTGTTGAACAAAACTTATCATGATATTTACTGGGAAGGTACAAGATGCTTGAATTGAAAGTTTGCATGATAGTTATATTTCTTGCAAATTTCTTTCTTAAATATTTAGCATTATATTGTCCTTTAATAGCTAAATAATTGTTCATTTCATTGCTTTTTAAAATCTAAATTCTTGACAATCCACATGTCTTTTTATTCCTTCAAAAATCTCTTAAAGATAATGGAAATGAGTATTCTGAAGACTTAAAAAATGAATTTTCATTCAAAGTATTACCCTTAGAGTATTGTTGATTGTAGACTTATTGAAGTAAATTCTCCCATCACATGTGTTCATCATCATTGCATTGAAAACTGAAGTCAACCTTTGACCCACAGATGTTCCTAGTGGTTTTGGCTGAAGATCATAGACAATCAATTGCTTAAAAGATCTAGTGGAGGGAATAAATAGCATGTACAGATACATGCAAAATTTCATCAGAGAAAGGACATTACTGGTTAGGGTCCAATGAAATGCTGGAAATAACCATTTTAAAAGCACATAAATACAATATCAGAAACAATGTAACAGGTTCAGCAGTAGAGTCAGTACATATCAGGAAAGAATGAGTAATCATGAAAATAAGCTAATAGGCAATAGTCAAACTGAAAAAACAGCTCAATCAACCATAAAACACATATAGTTCCATGAGACTCACTGTTGGGATACAAATATAAGTATACAATTACAAAGGCAGTCCCAGGAAAAAACATATCTCATAAAGTAGAAAAAGCATAATTTTTATAAAAGATTTATCATCGGTTATGTTCTAAGCCAGAAGAAAATGTAAAGATATACTCAAAGTAATGAAAGATAACTTATTCAATACCCAATGAAAATTATTTTCCAAATTAGAACAAAATAAAAACTTTCTCAGAATATTAACACACTCAATCACACAACACAGAGAAATAATTTTTTTGCAGGCAGAATTGCATTTTAAAAATAATCCAGGCCAGACCCTGAAAATAGGGGGACACTAAACATGGATGTAATTGACAGTGAAAATGAAAAAAATGAAGGAAAACATATCAAATATTTGATTTTTAAAATTTAATGGCTTTAAACACAACTGCCTAAAGTAAAACAGATTGATTAACTGCTGGTTGTAAAGCCAACAGAAATGTAAAATTTATGAAAAAAAAAAATAACAATACAGGGAAGATGAAAAGAATCTCTACTACTTTACAGTTTTAATGTTATAAATGATGTGTTATATTATTTTAGGTGCACTGATAAATTAAATAAACATAAACTAATCCCTAGGGCAACCACTAAAAAAAAGAGAAATTAAAAATTACACACATAAGGGATTAAGGTTTGGAAATCCCCAGTCACCAAAAATATTAAAAGGATGTAAAAAATTTTTATATAAAAACTTTTATTAAATTTGGTAATGTAGAGAAAATGTATATTCCAAAAGAATTTAACATCTGAAGAAATGGATAATATCTTCAGACATATTTCTCTTAAAGAAATTGAATTTTTTCTAAAAACCTTCCAAATGACAAAAAAATCTGAAATTGTTTTTAAAATGTAAAAATATCAACTTTCCTTCATACTGGAATGTGGATAGAGGGCTATGTGAAACCTCTACAATCCTGCAGAAGTGGACTCCATCTTGTGAGATAGCAGAGCAACAACATAAGAGAAATTTGTGTCGCAGGATTACCTCAAGGGAAAAAGGCATCCACAAAGCGAAGTCAGCTAAAATCTACATGGTGACACACAAGGACTATACTTTTTCCTATGTTGGACCACTTTGTTTCTGAAATACTTTCTAACACCAAACAGCCTGTACCTGACTAATACAGGTCATCTCCCCAGTCCAACAACATCACCTGATAAATATCTTTCCTTTACAGAGTACTTTCTTTCAAAAACTGGTCTCTGCATGTATATTTGAGAACATTTAGCAGCTGTCTCCAAAATTACACTGTCTTCTATTAGCAGCTCTAATGAAGTCTGCCAGAACATACCCCTTTCAAATATCCCTGCATTTGTTAATACTTTTTAATAAAATAAAGTTATATATTAGATGCTTTCAATTCTGATGAGTAGTATAATTTTGTAGAAAAAATGTCACGTGTATGTTGTGATTATATTAAATTGTAGGGTTGTGAAGAGAAGTGATAGGATGAAATTGACATTTAGCTGTATCACTGCCCTCTACATTGAGTTGAGATATAAAGGGAATTAGGCAGAAGAGGGAAACAATCTAGAAAGCTGCAGCAATAATATAAGAACTGTGATGATGTCATATATAAATTGGTGATTAAGAATTTGAGCTGTAAAATCAGTCTGACTGAATTTAAATTTGAGCTTGACCTTTAACATGTTGTCTGACCATAAACATGCAATAAAAACTTCCTGGGCCCCAGTTTCAACATCTGTAAAATTCAACAATTCAAATAAATTTATTGTCACTCTTTGAGTGTGCTGGGGATAAATAATTGACAAAAATCTTGTGTGCATTGAGGTTTCACTGATGGGAAAACAGAGATTAAACAAAGGGCATAATCAAAATATATGCATGATTGATGAGGATAATTGGTATAGAAACAAATACAGCATTGATGAGGGATGGGGCAAGGGGGCAGATGCGATTTTAAGTAAGATGGTAAGGGATGGTCTAATGAGGAAGAAAATGAGAAAAGACCTAGTCAGTTATCTGGGGAATTTTGGGAAGAAGAAAAATTGGAAATATTCTAGGCAGCATCAGAACTAATGTGAACAGTTCTGATGGTGATAAAATAGGGTGAGTAGGTCAGTGTTGCTGCTCCCAAATGAATGTGATGGGCACAATGATAAATGTGATGATTTCATAGAAGTAATTTTTTCCATTTATCATATGATCTTGTCTTCAAAATAACTCTATGGATGTAGAATTACTTATCTGCTTTAGTTGAGGAAACTAGATTTCAACTTTCAGTGACTTAATAAGGAATATAAAGAAAAACATCTCAGAGATCTGGGATCTGAAGCCTGGATTTTCTACTCCAAAAAAAATTACTCTTTAAGACTCTGCTATATTTCTTCCCTACAGAAAAAATTGAATTAATTTCTGGAAGAGCCCTTCATAATACATTTCTCTGAATTTGGAATATGCATGGGATTTTAAAAAAATTTTTAAGATACTTAGATTACATAAATATTACAAAAAAATATAGGGATTCCCATAAGCCTCCCCTCCCCACACCTCCCACAACCTCCCACATAAACATCCTTCATTAATGTGGCACATTAATTGCAATTGGTAAACACATCCTGGGGCTTTGCTATTAAGCGTAGACCATAGTTCACATTATAGACCACTCTTTCCCATACAGTTCTGAATGCTAGGTGATGATGTAGGCCTATATCTGTCATTGCAATGTCACTCAGGACAACCCAAATCCCAAAAAAGCCCTGAATGGGAATTTTTATAATAAAATTTGAAGATTACTTTTTTTCCATGTCATATTAGTAGCCCATAAAATCACATATATTTAAACAACAGGATTAACACATATTTCATGGCTTCCAAATACTATGTAGATTTCTGAAAACATATTCTTGCATATGTTCCTGAGAATGCATCATCTAATAGAAGAAGGTTCAAGATAAATGTAAACTAATTAAAGGATGCTATTGTATTTAGAAAGAAGTCAAGTACATACCCAAATTGAAAAGAAAGAAAAGATGCACTTATATATTCAACATTTCTGTCATTTCTATTTCTTGGATACCTCTCTCTTCTGCGTGATTCTAATGAGAGCATTTTTTACCTCTTTGTTCCTAAAACTATAAATGAGTGGATTCAGCATGGGGATCACCATAGTATAAATCACAGAGGCCACTTGATCCTTTCCCAAGGAATAGAACTTCTTTTGTTTTAAATAAGTGAAACACATAGTGCCATAATAGATTGTGACTTCCAGGTGGTGGGAAGCACAAGTATAGAAGGCTTTGTGCTTTCATGAAGAGGAATTAATTTTCAGTATAGTAGACAAAATAGATATGTAGGAAACAGAGATTGTGCTAAGAGTCACCATTACATCTAACTACCACAAATCATTAATATGATTTCAGTGTCATGAGTGTCAGTGCAGGACAGGGTTAAAATTGGAGTTACCTCACAGTAAAAGTGATAGATTACATTGGAGCCACAGAAATGCAATCTTTTCATGAAAAGAAGGTTGACTAATGATTCAATAAAACTAATCATGTAGGACCCAGTGATGAGGGCACGGCAGACTCTCCTGGTCATAGTAACTAGGTAGTGAAGAGGGTTGCAGATAGCTAAATAGCGGTCATAGGCCATTGACGAGAGAAGGAAATATTCAGTAACATACAAGATGTAAAAAAAAAATAAAAATCTGTGTAAAGCAGTCCATGAATGAAATAGTTTTGTTGGAAGCCAGTAAGTTCTCTAAGGTTTAAGATAAGATGACTGTTGTATAACTGAGGTCAAGGAACGACAGGTGACTGAGGAAAAAGTACATGGGCGTGTGAAGCTGGAGATCCAGGTGAATTAATATCATTCCTGCATTTCCCAGCAAAGTAATCAGGTATATCAGGAGAAATAGCATAAAAAGGAGAAGTTGGATCACTTCAGAGTTTGTAAAGCCAAAAAGTATGAAGTCAGGCACATTTGTGTTATTCCTTCTTTCCATAATAGAAATCAAGTGTTGTAAACTGTTAAGAAACCAAATGTGATACTAAGTGTGACTGAGTTCAAAACTGTTTCTTTATAGGAATGATCTATCATTTTCTAAAAATCAACTCAATTAGTTTAGAATTTCATAAGAAAAAATATTTTGCAAATTATGCCCGAAAAAATTCTTAGTTTGACTGCCAATTATAAATTAGGTAAAGTCAATATTTGGAAATTATATAACACAGAAATTTATATATATATATATATATATATATATATATATATGCATATATATT
>JAQZBX010096108.1:0-11840 GCA_029593785.1 Cabassous unicinctus
GAAGCGAACCCGGGGCCTCCCATATGGTAAACGGGTGCTCTATCCATTGCGCCACACCCGCTTCCTGCCGTGAGGTTGCTGCATCAGCCCACCGCACCGCTCAGGCCGGCGTGCCCTCACAAGGAGGCCTCGGGACGCGAACCCGGGCCTCCCATATGGTAAACGGGGGCTCTATCCACTGAGCCACACCCGCTTCCCTTTCTAGAAGTTTTGATCATTGGTTTTAGTCTTTTGTAGTTTTCTAATGTAAGCATTTGAAGCTATAAATTTCTAAGCACTGTTTCAACTGCATCCCACAAATTTTGATTAGTTGTTTCCTTTATCATTCAATTCAAAATATTTTCTCCTTCTCCTCAAGTTTTCTTTTTTGACCCCATGTGTTTTTAAGAAATATGTTGTTTTATTTCCAAATATTTGGGGATTTTCTGGATATCTTTTCTTTAAAAACAATTTATTGAACTATATCATTCATACATGAACATACATAATCTATAAGTGTTCAGTAAACATAGTGATCTTACAAAACAAACATGCATAACATCATACAGGGCTCCGACACATCACCCCCCACAAACATCCTGCATTGTTGTGAAACATTTGTTAACAAATCATGAAAGAGCATCGTCAAAGTATTACTACTAACTATAGTCCGAATCTTCCTCCCCTAAACATTTTTTTTAAGGATTTATTTATTTATTTATTTACTTTTATCCATTTTTACCCCCTCCCCCCCATTTTTGCTGTTTCTGTGTCTATTCTCTGGGCAACTCTCTGTGTCTGTTTCCTGCCCTCTCTTCTCATCCTTCTCCTCCTCTCTTCAGTGGGATTTGATCCTCGGAACCTCCGATGTGGGAGAGAGGCATCTTACTACCGCCTGCGCCACCTTAGTTCCTGGTTTTTTGGTGCGTCTCGTCTTGGCTCTCCCTTGTGTCACTCTCCTGTTATGTCATCATCTTGCAGCGTGGCTTGCAGGGCCTGGTGGCGCACCTGCGCACGGGGCCTGGTGTCCCACGTGCCTTTTATATATGTTTTTTTAATTTTTTATTTTTACTGGGAGGTCCCAGGGGTTGAACCCAGGTCCCTCCATATGGGAGACAAATGCCCAACCACCCAAGCCACATCCGTCCCCCTGCTATATCTCTTAAGATTGACCAAAGATACCCAAAGTTAGAGTCTTTTCCCATACAGGATGGTCATATAATAAATCAGGCTTTAGTTTATCACCAGCATTCTAAAAACCAGACCTAGGTAGAAAACTAGGTCTGGGGACACATGCATGGTTTCTAATATAGTGAATGTTTAGCCTACCCTGATTATCACAAAATCAGGACAGTGAGAATATTCGCAACAGCTATCTTTTTGTTACTCATTTCTAATTTAATTCTACTCTTTGATTTCAATCCTTTTAAATTTATTGTGACTTCTTTTATGTGCCAGCATCTGATCTATCTTGGTGAATGTTCCATGTGCACTTGAATGGACCGAGTACTCATTAGGTGTCAAGAATGGTACTCTAAAAGACAAAAAAAGAAAGAGAGAGAGAGAGAGAGAAAACAAACCAATAAAACAAAACTAAACTAAACTAAACAAAAAGAATGTACTCTATAAATATCAGCTCAAGTTGGTTGATGGTCTTATTTAGTCATATTATTCTTATTGCTTTTCTATCTGTCCTATCATTTACTGAGAAAAGTGTTAAAATTACCGACTATAACCATGCATGTCTAGTTCTCCTTTTAGTTCTTTTGGTAAGGGGTCTGCCACATTTTCCTGGGACCAACAAATACATCTTGTGCTCAGAACCAGGTATGTCAGCCTGGCAGAACAAAACACAAACCCCTAGCAGATAAGGGGACTCCCTGTACATTCTTTCCCCTATTGTCCCAAGCATACATAAACATTCACTGGAGACAGACTTATGCTGGGGGGGCATGTTTTACAACATCCAGCTCATACCCCAGTGGGTATATCTGTCCCTGGCAGGGAGGGAGTGGAGTCCCTCCATTGTGGTTACACATGAACACAACAGATATTCTATGCATAGAGATCTCTCTGAATCAGCCACAGATTGGGACCCACTGGCTATAGGGAACTGATGCCCACTAGTGAACCTAACCTTGCTCTGTCTTTTCTCTCTGTGAGTAAAATTTCTTTCCATCAGAGCCTGTAAGTCGTGCTTTTACTGGCGACTGCAACACTAGTATTGGAGTGGGTTGACATCTCTTTAGGTTTCTCTTCTGACCAACAGTTCTCTAATTTTTTGTTTTGTGTGTTTTTAAGCTCTGTTATTGGGTTCAAAATATCCCTCCTATCCTGATACTATTCCTTGTTTTGAAGTGTACTTTATCTCATATTAATATGGCCATTCCTGCTTTCTTATGATTGCTGTTTTCATTGTATATCTTTTTAAATTATTTCACTTTAAACCTATCTGTGTCTTTATGTAAAGTGGATTTCTTATAGAGAGCATATAGTTGAGTCTGCTTTTTTATCCAACCTGACAATCTCTGCTTTTTTACTTAGTGTTTAGTATATCTACATTTAATGTAATTGTTGATATGGTTGATTTTAAATCTACCATTTTCATATTTGTTTTCTGTTTCTCCTTTTGGTCATTTGTTTCTTTTTATCCTCCTTTACTGCTATGTTAGTCTGCCAAAGGGCTGCTGATGCAAAGTACCAGAAATCTGTTGGCTTTTTAAAAGGGTATTTATTTGGGGTAAAAGCTTACAGTTACAAGGCTGTAAAAAGTCCAACTCAAGGTTGCTTTCTCACCCAAGTCAGTTGCCACATGTTGAAGCAAGATGGTCACCAATCTCTGGCTGGTCTCTGCCTTCCCCTCTGGGCTTCCTCTTCTTCTTGAGGCTCTGTGGGCCCAGCCTCAGGAGGCTTCATGCTTAAGTGAAGTCCTCGCTCTCCTGGCACAGGGCTTGTTTCTTTCAGGGATTCCTATATCCCTGAAATAGGGTTGTTCTGCTTTCTTTCAAATCTCAGCTGCAAGCCGTCAGGCAAAATGGTTCACCTCTCCCCGGGGCTTTAGCTGTTTGATCCTTCTCCTTTCTGTCACATGGCAGGATCAAAAATGACAGAGCTCTCTTTTCCCAGGTGTCTTTGTGAGTGTCTGTTTATATCACACCCAGCAAGGGGGCGGGGACTCAATCTGAGTCACACCACACCCTGACGCAGTTGAATAAAAAATTCCCTAAAAGCAATCTAAATCGGTAATCTAATCAAAGGCTCCTCAACTGAATCTACTATACTCAAAAGGTATCACACTAGAGGAATAGATTAGTTTATAAACATAATCTTTCTCTTTTGGGGATTCATAAATAATCTCAAACTTCCACACCTGCCTTTATTTCCAGAACTTTTCTTTCCTTTGTATAGTTTTCCATTTGGTACTATTTTCCATCAGCCTTAAGAACTTCCTTAAACTTTCCAATAACTCAAGTCTGCTGGTGATACATTTTCTCAGCTTCTGTTTACCTGAAAATGTTTTCATTTTACTTTCATTTTTTGGATGATTTTTTGCTTAATATAGAATTCTGTGTTGATTTGTTTTGACCTTGTGTTTAGGAAACATGCCTCTATTCAGCCTTCCACTATGACAGTAAGTTGGCTTTTTAAGGTTTTTGTTTTGTTTAGTGTTTCAGAAATAAAAAGAGCATATAAAATTCCCTTTAAGCCTTTCAATATACAAATAATTATGAGAATGACTCCCAAGAAAGAGTGCTATGAGGTGAATTAACAATATTATGAAAATAAAATACTTAATGTTTTTGGTTACTTTTCATTTTAATTCACAAAATTTTCATATTTTGCTTTGAATGTTCAAAGATTTACTTTTTGAGGAAACTTTAGCACTAATTTGTCTTGTTCCTAAAGCTGCTGTAGATATGTTCTCCCATTGTCTCCACTCTATCTCTAATCTGCTCATTTTACTTTCCCCTTATACTTTTTCTCATTCATTTTTATTTTTCAAGTTAAATGCTCTGTCAAATCAGTCAAAACTCTAATCCCCAGGATGTTCCAGGAGCACTCACTGTCTTCTAATACTTCATTTCCTCATAATTGCTCCAAACTCAATGTTACGCCTATTTATGTAGTATTAATTAGAAAGGATTTTTTAACAGAATTCTTCTAATTATGATACCAGCAAACTCAGGTTTTGCTAAGGGCTCTTTTTCTTAAGCACAACCCAGTATCTGTAGGTGGGGGAAACAAAACTGAGAACTTTAATGGAAAATTTTCAAATGTACACTTACTACATAATTTTAAAGCAATAGTGTTTTGAACTGTTTTGTTTTGTTTTTTTTTTCATTTGTTTCCCTGCCTCTGAATTATTAGAATGTTATCTCTGTGCTGGCCCGTATACAGTGGGCTGGATACTCAGTGGGCTCTAGTGATTGGCACTTCCAGGTCCAGATCATCAGGTCTTATTCAGCCCATAATTCTGGATGGCTATGAAAAGCACTGGGCTAATTGCACAGCAGAGTGATCTTAATCTCAGAGCTTATCCCATATCCCCACATAAGCTGAAAATGGATCAGGTAGTTGAAAATGGGGAATCCTGAATTCTTGCTGCTAGTACTACTTGCAGTAGGGTACCAGCTTTTAGTGAGCAGTATTCTACAGCTTTGCTTTTCTTACTCTCTAAAATGCGACCTGCATAGATTTTAACAAAGGCCCTCAAGATCTCAGAATTATTATTAGCTGGGCATAGGACTATGCTATGAATCAAGAGACCTGGTTTTCTAGCTGGGTTTTGTGGCCAACTGGATATGTAACTTAAGGAAAGTTGCTTTATGCTTCTGGGCCTCAGTTTCCCCATCTGTAAAATGAAGTGGGCTGGGTAATTTCTAAAGTCTCTTGAAGGGGGGAAAAACATGACTTCATACTATTGTGCCGGGGAGAGGGTTGGAATTTGAAACATGTCGGCAGGTTAGAAAGTGGCCTATCTCCTGGTGAGCTAGATCCCGTAGTGCTGTCAGCTGGCAGGCCTGAGGCCTTCCAGCACTGCTCACTTCACTGGGGCAGAGAAGCAAAGGGAGATGGGAAGACGACATTCAAAGTGTCCACCTCAGGGTGTTTGTTCTGTACCATGCTGCAGAGACGGTAACACAGAACATGAATTTCAGCGTTGTTTTAGGCCTGTGGTTTAATTCAAAGTTTAAGAAGTGCTTTATTTTTTTCTCCCCTCTGGGCACTGTAGCAGTAAAACTTCCATATGGGGATATAGTTATTACTTGAGAGTGTCAAGTGAGTCAAATAGTCAGACCATGCAGTCACTGCAAGAAAGCTCCTGCTGAGGAATGTGGGCCCCAAAACCGGTGCCCTGGAACCACATTCCTTCTCTGCAGCTCTGAACACAATTGTTTTCCTTAAAAGTTCTATCCATAGCATCTCTTCTTTCATTCCTTCCTTATAAACTCACAGTCCTCTAAGTGCCGAGTGTTTTTCCTTTGTTGGCCATCACTCTCAGGATGATTTTATCAAATATGAATTTTCCTCAGCTATCAACTGCATCTCTTTCCTAGACGAGGGAGGAGAAGCGTGTGCGTGCACGTGTGTGTGCACGTGTGTGTGTATGAGAGGGGGGAGAGGCAGAGCTATATTATAAAAATAACAAGTGCTCCTTGAAGAACGTTCTGCAAGGAGAAAGGTATAAAGAAGACCATAATCCTACCTAACCAAAGATAATTCTTGTTAATATTTTGGTATTTCTTTCCAGTTTTTCTCCATATTTTTGTGTTGTTTAAATGAGTGAGACTTTGATATGCCATATTTTTCAGTTTGCCATTTCCCTTTATAAGTAGCCGTACAATAAATATATTTGTCTGTACTTTTAATTTATATCCTTAGAAGAGGTTCTTAGATATGGGAATGCTGGATCAGAGAGTACGAACTTATTTCATCATTTTTACCTCTCCTAATTCTTACCAAATTGCCTGATTAACAAATTATATATCCCTCTAGCAGTTTATGCCCTCTCACTGTGTCCTCACCAATGACTGAATGTTATTTATTTCTCAAATTTTTGCTAATTTAATAGGTGAAATCGTTTCTCATTTTTTTATTTCATGGATTGTTAGGAATAGTGAACATTTTCACATTTATTGGCTCTTTCTAGCCCCTCTTTGAATTATCTATTCATGTGATTTGCTTGTTTTTTATGCTTACCTGTTCTCATTTTTATTACAATTATTTTTCAATTTGTTGTTTTCCTTTTATGATGATTTTTTTTTTACTCTAACTCTTCTTAACTAGAGAAGTTGTATGTTTACAGAAAAATCATGCAAAAAATACAGAGTTCCCTTATACCCTCTCACACACACAGTTTTTCCAATTATTAACACTTTGCATTAGTCTGGTACCTTTGTTACAATTGACGAAACAATATTATAATTATGCTATTACCTATAATCCATACTTTACATTAGGTTTCACTGCTTGTGTTCTACAGTTACACAGTTTTTTTTTCTAGTACCATATATGTAATCTAAAATTTCCCCTTTTAACCACATTCTAATATATATATTTCTTTGGTGTTAATTACATTCACAAAGTTGAATGTACCATAACCACTATCCATTATCAAAATTTTTCTGTTACCTCAAAGAGAAAATCTGTCCCCATTCAGCATTAGCTTCCCATTCCCTACCCTACATCAGCCCCTGGCAACCTATATTCTAGTTTCTGACTCTATGAATTTGCTTATTCTAATTATTTCATATTATGATGATTTTTTTCCTGCATAGAAATTTTAAGTTATATATTCAAATCTGTGATCTTATCCTTCACAATTTTTTTCATTGCTTTTTTTTAATTAGAGAAGTTGTGGGTTTACAGAACAATCGTGCATAAAATACAGGATTCCCATATTACTATCCTATTATTAACATCTTGCATTGGTTAATAATATATTTGTTACAATTGATAAAAACACATTTTTATAGCTGTACTATTTACTGTCCATGGTTTCACTTAGGGTTCACTGTGTTCTACAGTTCCATGGACTTTTTTATACTAACAAAGTTTTCCTCATTTAGACACCATATTAATACTTACCTCCATTTTCTTTGTTGTTATGGCTTGAATTTTAAGACTATTCAGCACTTTAAGATATTTGGAATTTATTTTGATATATAGCATGGGGTGATGATCTAAATATTTTTGTTTTCAAATAGCTAGCCAGTTTTTCCAGTATCATTTATTAAATAATCCCTATTGACACCTAATGCCTTCATCATCGTATACTGTATTGAGTTATTTTACATACTAGTAGATCTTTCCAAGTTGTCTATTCTATTCCCTTGGTCTCTTTATTCCTACACCAAGGACACACCTTTTCCCCCAGTTCTTAAAATATGTTCTAAAATCTGGTCTTTTTTGTTTTCAAATTGTTCTCAGCTCTTCTTGCCTGTGTATTTTTCCAGATGAATAGTAGAATCATTTTTGTGAAGTTCCAAAAAACTCCCTTTGGGGTTTTGATGAAAATTACATTCAACCTATAAATTAATTTGGGAAGAATTTGGCATCTTTACAATCTTCAGTCTTCCCATCCAGAAATACACATATAGCTTGTCCCTCTACTTTTTCAAATATCCTTTTATATGACTCAGTGGAATTTTGTGGTTTTCTTTATATAAGTTCAGTACATTTCTTGCTAAGATATTTCCAGATTATTTTATATTTTGGGTCCTTTTTTAATGAAATAGTTTCCCCCTTTCGTTTAGACGCACTTTTAAAAACATTATTTTTCCCCAGTGATCGCCAGGTACTGACAGGAATATAAGTGAAAAGCAGATTTGTTTCCCTCCAAGCTTGTAAACTCGGAAATTTACAACTGGAATCAACCTTAGAAATATTTTCTGTTTATATATGATAAAAGTGAGGCTATGAAAGGTAAAATACTTTATCAGAGATCACATAACTTGTTTGGAGACTAGCTAAAGAGAAGAATACTTCCAGATGTCCATAGTCTTTGTGTCAAGGACATGTAAAACTTAAATATCCAAAACCACACTCATCGTCTTCCCCCTGGGTTTTCTAATGCTGCTATAACAAATTACTATAAACGGTGGCTTAAAGACAACACAAATGTATTGTCTTACACTTCCGGGCATCAGAAGTCCAAAATGGGTCTCACTGGTGCCAGCACGGTGTGTTCCTTTCTGGAAGCTCCGGGGGAGATCTGTGTCCTTGGCCTTTTCAAGTCTCTAGAGGCCGCCTGTATTCCTTGGCTCATTCCCCCTTCCTCCATGTACAAACCCAGCAGTAGCAGCTCTTTCTCACCTGAACTCTCTCCGGCCTCTCTCTCTCACTCTCTCACTTATCAGAACCTTTGTGATTACATTGGGCCCACCTGAATAATCCAGGACTCTTACTTTAAGGTCAACTGATAAGCAACCTAAATTCCCCCTGCAACTTTAATTCCCTCTGCCATGAAGCGTATTCGCAGCCTCCAGGAATTAGGACACAGGCATCTTTGGGGAGAGGGAGGGCCTTATTCAGCCTACCACAATCAGGATGAACTTCCAAAACGGACATCTAACCACATCAGCAGCCTCCTTGAAGGACTTCAGTGGCTTCTCTTCATTCTTAGGCTTCAGACCAAAATCCTTAAAATGGCCAGGCCCTGATGAGTTTCACTCCACCCCCCTTGCAGCCCCATTGCATTCCATCCCTGCCTCCAGCCTCCTTCAGCTCCATGCTAATCCGGACTCTGCTCTGGCCACAGGGCCCTTGCACATGCCATTGCATCTGCCTGGAATGCTCTTCCCCCACCTGTGTCTCCCTAACTGGCTCCCTGTGCATTCTTCAGATCTCAGCCCAGTCCCAGTTCCTCAGGGATTGCTTTCCTGTCTGCCCTGCCCAGGCCAAATCCCTTCATCCCTCCCCCACTGTACCTCCTATCTCTCTTTCAGGATACTTAGCACACTGGAAAGCTTACTTTGTTCAACAGATTATTTCTCTTCCCAGCTAGACTAAAAGCTGCAGGGGATGCTGTATCTTTTCTAATCACCCCTATATCTTCAACACATAATGCACATGAGCTACAGTGGACTCTTAGTGTGTGTCTGATGAGTGAGTAAATGAACTCGGGAATCTATCTAGAAAAAAAGCTGCATTAATGAATATGTTCATTACCACATTTATGAAAGCAGAAAAACTGGCACAGTTTGAAAGTCCAACAATAAGTAAATTTTATAAATCCATCTGATAAAACCATATACATCCATTACAAAAATGAAAATGATAAAGATCATAATCATGGTGGAGGAATGTTCATACTAAGTTTAAAATAGCAAGATACAAAATATTCTTACACTGATCAGAAGGAAAAATAATTTTAGCAGTTGGTTTAAAATCAAGGGATGGTGCAAATTATTTCTTATTTCCCATTTCTAAACTTCCCAGCACACATGTTCCTGTATTCAGCACAC
The DNA here is from genome assembly GCA_029593785.1 of Cabassous unicinctus. Lineage (NCBI taxonomy): Eukaryota > Metazoa > Chordata > Mammalia > Cingulata > Chlamyphoridae > Cabassous > Cabassous unicinctus. The sequence continues at coordinate 9,447 of JAQZBX010096108.1, forward strand.
GCTTATCGAACATCACTGTGTGCCAGGCACTGTGGCCACAGCAGTGGCAGGATGTCCGTGGTCTTTGCAAGCTTACAGGCAATTCAGAAGAAGCACCAATAATCATAATGCAGACAGTCCAATATCTGGCTGCAGTGGAGAAAACATGGGTTCCTTTAGCCTATTGTGTACCATAGGCTAATAAAAACAGATTTTAGATCAAGTCCATCCATATTACAACAATAAAAGCTTTAAATTGTGGGAGGAAATTTCAGGGATAATATACCCATTTCCTGTGTGTCTTTAGGCAATTTAGGAAATTTTTCTAAATTGTTTCTGCAATCTTTAATCACTACTTACCAAGATGCAAGCTGTCTATTCTAGAAGGAAAGCTTCTGGAGGCAGGATGAACTTTTCCCGGCTACCTTAGTTCGAGTCCCCTGAAAAGTTTTGCACAGATGATCATCAGACAGCACTGATGGTGGGGGGAGGTCAGGGCACCGTCCCTGCCCAGTTCAGACTTGTTCCCAGATATTTGGTGGTTCCTCAGCTCCCACTTCTAGGAAACCTATATTAGTTAACTGAAAAAGTGGGGTTTTCCCCCCGTAAATTCTCTTGGTTTTGTCTTCTCACATTTATGCACTCGATAACAGTGCCTCTGTGCTTGAACATAATGTAAATACTTAATTTGTTTAATAAATATCCTGAAACTGTCTCTTTGAGTTGTTACCAGAAGGGCACAAACCTTTTAGCTCACTTAGCTAACACAGATCAACACTTAATGTCTTTAACGATGATCGGGATCTTTTTTTAGTGGCTGAAAATGCTCCGTAATCAATGATGTGGCCCTGCCTGGAGGCAGGAGGGACTAGCTAATCGGCAGAAAATGTCGTGCTGGATGGGACCAGTAATTTGAATCCCTGAAATTGGTATTAGTGTGGCAATTTATGGGAAGAGTACAGTTTCTTCTGAAGGCTAGGAATAGCCCCAGCCTCCCTAATGTTCCTAAGTGACTTATGCATAATTGAGCACCCCCGTCCCCCCACCCCCACGGCACACACACCCCACCCCCCCATGATCCGGTTTCTGTTCCCAGCCTGAACCACTTCTGACAACTCTTCTCCTTCCCCACCCACCAAGACAATGGACAATGGACACACCCGCTTCAGGAGTAACTCAGGGGCCGGGCAGGAGGGGGGGCCGGGCGGGAGGGAGGGCCCCGCCTGCCTGGGGCTGGGGCATCAGCTGCAATCTTTGAGACCTCCCCAAGGGGTACTTTCCCTTTTCTCCCCTCAACCCCCATACCAACCTTGAGAATTATTATTTCAGGGATAAAAAAACAAATCCTATATCTCTGAGCTGGTTTATGAAGAAGCACATCCATGTTTCAGTCCTAAAATGCCCCCCTGTGACCTTTCCCTTGGAATCCCTTGATCTTATTCTAGGCTTTGATTAATTTGGCCATGTTCACATTCGTAATTTTCTAAACACTAAACACTTGTCATATGCCCTCTGAACCTTCATCTCTTTAGACTGAAATTTTCATGTTAAAAGCCTGCTTGAAAAAAAAAAAAAACCTGCTGGTTATTCCATTTGGTGACTTTTTGATTATAGCTGGACTTTATTAATAGAGTGCTTCTGATAATCTGATGGAGTTGTTTTGTTATGAAATGTTATGCATTTTTTTATCTTGCTTATGATTGTCCATAGGCCCAAAGGTTTTAAATGCTGGGAGCTTGTCGTAAACTAAAACATAAATAATTTATTAAATTGTGCTGAACTGAGGCCAGATTTTCTATTGGCTCAGTGATTCACATCAGTAAGATATGGGCTGAGATGTAAAGATCTTATTTTCCCAAATGGGTTATTTAAAACTAAAGTGTAAACAGTTAAAAATCTTAATTTTTTAACTTCGTGCAACCTCGTTCAATGAAAAACGAAAAGCTGCTTTCATAGACTGTAGTATAGTTTGATTCTCCTAAGAAATCAAGATATATAGAATAAGTCACAAGGATTACTGATGAGTCTTTGTTGAGACACTGAGAGAGTGTCTTTCAGTGTCTGGTTATGTCACAGCCCCTGGGGTGACTATAAGATCCTGTACACTTCTTTAAAATGTCAGTGCTGTTAAGTAGATGGAGCAATGGAGAGTCTTTGTCTCTATGTTTTTATATTATTAACTTGTTGCTTTAAAAGAGTAGAGGAATGGCAGGTGAAAGAGAGGTGGTTTTTTTCTTTTAAGAAGAAAGATGCCAGCAAACAATTATTAGAATAGGAATATAGAGGACTAGTTAGCACAACACATGAAGGAAAGTAATAAATTTTAAGCTCTATAAGGCTCAGCCCGATATATTCTAATTCTATTGTATTCTCCTTAGAGGGCACATAGCTGCTTTTTTTTTTTTTTTTTTTTTT
>JAQZBX010096109.1:0-11837 GCA_029593785.1 Cabassous unicinctus
TTTTTTTTTTTACCAGGAGGTCCGGGGATCGAACCCAGGTCCCTCCCTGTGGGAGACGGACGCCCAAGCATTTGAGCCACATCTGCCCCCCATGTGCTTGCTTTTTAAACCATTAATTATTCCTCTCCTTTGCTAACGGCATGGGAGGAGTCCCAGCTGTTTGCTGTTTTGATTGATTACCCCACCCATCAATCCCCAGGGAGGATCCAATGATAAGGTCCCTGGAGAATATCTGGGGCTTCTCCTGGCTTCTGGAGGAAATCTTGTTCCGAATGGGAGAATCTCGTAAAGATCTTCCAGCAGCCATCTTGTGGGTATTGAAGAACATGTGTTAATGGCGGCGGGTTTTTTGCCAGGTTCCAGATCTATCTATTGGTTCCCTATCTAGCCTGCTTCACTCTCATGTCAAGCAGTTACTTTCTCCTTCAGAATTTAATTTCTTTTGACAAACATTGTATATTGAACACAAAGACCCTAAATAAGGAGGTTGTTTGGACCCAGCCAACAGCTAGTATCAACTGCCAGGCAAGTAAATGAAGAAACATCCAAATGATTCCAACTCCCAGCCGTTGAGTCACCTTCAGCCATTGAGTCTTCCCAACAGAGGCCTTGATACCATCAAGCAGAGATGAGCTGTGCCTAAGCCAAATTCCTGATCCGTAGAACCCCTAATTCTAAGCATAGTTACTTTATACCATTACATTTTAAGGTTTGTTACATGGGGATATGTGTGTGATGTAATTCTCTTTTACTAGCAAGTGAGTAAGAGCAAAATCAAAACCCAACACTCCTGTACATCTGTACACACCACTTTAAATGTATAAAAGAACAAGGCAGAAGCAGAGAAAAACAGCCAATGGGGTGCTGCCTCTGGGAGAGTGTGTGGGGAGTGGACGACCAGGACAAGTGATTCTTCTTTGCCTTAATACATTTGGACTGGAAAGCCTCACTTGTCATCAGCATATGCTACTAACTGAATAAAGAAAAAAAAATTAAGGGAATTATCAATAAAATGTCATTTTGCTTAATTAATTAAAATAATTTGAAGTTTTTAATAATATAGCAAAGAAAATGAAATAGTCTTGAGCTGAACCTCCAATCCAATTTCACTGGTAAAAAATTTTTAATTTTATTTATTTTTAAAATTTAAAATTGTTTTTCTCATATTCATTGGTAAAAATGTTAATGATAAGTAAATATCCCTTCATTGTTCTAGTCCCAGATCCAGGACTTGCTTTTTCCCACCTACCCCTTCTTCCCTTCTGGAAAGAGCTTGACTAGGAGAGGAGCCTGTCTCTCTTTAAAGAGACTATTTGTTTCCATGGTAACATGCCTTCTTCATCTTCAGAGTTGTAAACTGGGAAATTCTATTAAAGGCTTATCCAGGCAGTTGCTTTTGAAATGGTGTCTGATATTAGCTGTTTGCTTCATTCACCTTTGCTGCCCAGTAATCTTTTGAATTTAGTGCTTCTGTTTCTATCAAATGAAGCAAGTAAAATGAAACAATACAACGCTGATTTTAATCACTCTTTGAGGGCACACTGTGCTCTCGTTTGACAGAATGCTGTCAGGTATGCCTGTGGGGCTGTTGTGGTGGAGCCCCCCGGGGGGCTGTGGTCTGTGCAAACCAGGCCCACCTCTGCACTGGTTCCTGGTCTCTGGACCAATGGTATTCACGCGGGGCAGCTGAGAGCAGCCCAGCACGCCGGCATCGCTGCTGGGAGGTAGCGCCCATGGTCAGCCAGGGGAGAAATAGAAACTAGTTCTCTTGCCAAAAATGACTTTGATTGTTAATGGATTTCAAGTCTTATCTATGAGATTATGATTTGGGTATGATGGAGTTGATTATACCCTGCTGTGACAGCAACTGTAATTCAAATAGGTGCCAATAAAGCAAGTAACCAAATTACCCGAGGCCGATGATTTTAACTTTTGCAAGTATCATTTGTGCTTATAAAATTGAATTTATTGACTATTGGAATAGAAGGTATGTGTGTGTGCATGTGTGACTTTTTTTAAACCAGTTTGACTGATATGCATGAAATCTATATCAAGTTTTAATCTCTCCCCACCCTCAAAATATGACATTTCAATCATAGTTTATAAACAGAAAATATCTCTAAAGCACTTTTCTTATTCAAGATATTTAGCCATTTTAGTCCTCTTGTAAGCAACTTCATCTGGTTATGCTGGAGGGTGGAAAGCATTTTATTGATTTTCTTTGGTTTTTTTTTAGCTAATCCTTGATCGATAGCTTGCCTCTAATATTTGAACAGATTTCTTAGGTAAAATATTAGCATTTAATAATAATATTTCTAATTGGAAATATGAAAATTTCTATAATTGCTAAGGAAAAGCACATGGCTCCTACCTCTATGAGGCTTTCCTTCCTCCTTAAATTTAGACTTTCCCAAAATAATTCCAAGTCTTGGTTTCTTTCATCATTTTCAGTTTTGAGGCAATTTGATGCTTCCCTGTTCCCATGAGATATGATAAAAGTACTATGTTCGGTGGCCCTTACCTTTAGAGACAGTTTTGTATTCCTTCGTTCCCACTGGACAAGCAAATGTGCATCGAGGGATCTGTATGTGGCAGCCACTGCCCTGGCACTGGGAGTATGGGAAGGAGGAGGACTTTGCAAACCTTCTCCTGAGGAGTTAGCTGTCTCACAAGAGGGATTAAAGAATGTGAATCATCCAGAATTGTAGAGGACCTACAAGGGCAGGCTTCCCCTCCAGAGCATCTCTGACAGACAGACACTCTGCCTGATCACTTCCAAGTAGAGGGGCATTCTGCTTCACAGGCTGCCCATTTCAGTACTGATTTGTCTCACCTACGAAACATTCACTCATTCCACAATCATTTTGTCTTGGTACTGTGCTTTGGCACTAGGGATTTCAGAGGGAACAAGATGGGGGTGGTCCTGCTTTCATAAATAGGTATAAATCTTGTCCCTTTACCTTAAATCCATCAGTTCTAATTAGGTCTGCAGAGTCAGAAAAACTGCATGGCACCCTTTAGTGAGTGCCTGCCATGAGCAAGCCCTGTGCTGGCAGCCCTATCTGCTTCATTTCTCTGACTTCTTAGAATCCTATGAGGTAAGGCCCATCATTGTCTCCATTTTACCAAGGGAGAAACTAAGACTTAAGCGATCAAGTTTCTTCCCCAAGATCATATAGCCACCATCTGTTTTTCCATTCATATTCATTCATTCATCTATTCCAAAAGCATTGTTTGAGAAGCTACTGGCAATGTGAAAAAAGACTTGGTGGCTGCCCTTAAAGAACTGAGAGCTGAATAAGGGAAGACGTCAAGCAGCGGACAGATCACCAAAATGCAGAGAGATGTGCTCTGGAGGTGGTGAGGGCTTACAGGAAGGCCACTCACCTGGTCTGGGATTCCAGTCAGGCTCCCAACTAATACAGTTGCCCCAGGGGTCTCCGCCACGCATCTGGCCCCACCAATCCTGTCTCTAGAGCATCTAGAGTCTAAAACATCAGTCAGTCCTGTCACACCCACTCATTTCTTCAGTTAACAAATATTTTTGTAACACCTACTTTGTTTGCCCTTAGGACTACAGAGGCGAATAAGTCAGAAATAGTCAGGACCTTCCCAGAGCTGACAAGTGAGGTAAGAAACAGAAACAGGGAGATGCAAAGGATGATTTTTTTAAAAAGCATAACAAAAGAGCTTAATTTAGATTGGGGATCAAGGAAGGTTTCTTGGAGGAAACGTCATTTAAGTTGGGACCTGAAGCTTGAGCAAGAGTTAGCTGGGAGAAGGTTGTAGAGAAGAACATGCCACTGACAAGAGGAAGAGGGTGTGGGGTGGAACTGAAGGATGAGGTAGTGGCCAGACGAGGTAAGGCCATGTAACGTGTTTCAGATTTTATCCCAAGTACCACGGGAAATCTCCTGAAGTGCTTTATGCCAGTGACAATAACAATATGATTTATATTTTATCAAGCCCATGCTTTTTTTTCACATTTTATTTATTTATTTATTTATTAGTACTGGAGCCGGGTAATGAACCTGGGACCTCCCATCTGGAAAGCAGGCACTCAACTGCTTGAGCCACATCCACTCCCCAAGCCCACTCTTGCAGCTCTGTGGGAATGGCCCTCAGAGACCAGGAGCAGAGTCGGGATGCAGTTAGGACACAATCGCCAACAGCTCAAGTGAGGGGTGACAGTGACTTGGCCCAAGGTTCCCTGGGGCTGTCAATTTGGTCCAAGTCCCTGCAGAGGACACACAAAACGCAGCATGACTCAGTCCCTTTCTGGTTTCCCTGGCTAGACTCTTCCCCTGTCTACCTCACACCCTCTGCTCTATCCATAGGAAGGACCCTCAGTACTTGAGAGGTGAAGAGACCCAATGATCTCTTTCACTTTGGGTGGTTTGTCCTGAACTTTCTGTTCCTCCTTCTGGAATGTTACCCCACAATATTTGCCTGGCCAACTTCTCTTCAACTTTCAGGACTCAGCTAAAGCACCACTTCTTTCCAAATATTGTCCTGGACCCTAGGCTGCTTGATAGGCTCCCCTTTGGTGCTCCCTCCAGCACTTTGAGCCTAATTCTATGCTGGTACATTTCACAATGAGTGGTCCTTGTCTGTCTTTTCCCATCTTGGTTTTCCCCATTAACCCACGGGCTCTTAAGGCAGGTTTGCATTTGTCTCAGGTCCCTGTTGCAAACACCTGGCTAGAGTAATGAATTCTTTCGAGAGAAATGAGTCAGAACTCAAGGTGACTCTCCTCATTGTTTTCCTTGGATCCTCATTAAACATCATTTCTCTTTTTTTCTGAAAATGTTCATTCCCACTTCCCCACAGATACTGTCCATTGTTGAAATGCTTGTCTCCTCCCACTTTTCAGAATATTGCCATATTTATATTTTATAAAATACCAATCACTTTTTTTTTAGGAGGTACCGGGATTGAACCCAGGACCTCATACATGGAAAGCAGGCATTCAACTACTTGAGTCTGCTCCCCACTAATCATATTTTAGTTCTCTAAACTTCCCCATGTTGAATAAGCCTGTCATCATTGCCTTCTTTCATAAAGAGCACAAAGTGAAAAATGTGGAAATACTTTTTAGTAGGATATTTCCCTTCCATTTTCATGACTGCATTTCTGAAGACTGTCATTTCATAAATAATTGATTTCTTCATAAGACATTTTAGTTCTCATGGCCATCCGATAGATGGATTGCAAGTGCTGGTCAATCTTTTATTCTCTTAAGGAAAAGGATCTGATTTTTAAAAATATATTCGTTTCAATGTCTCTCAGAACTTTATACATTTTCTTAAAACATTCACCTATTATCCTCAGAGGGGAGCTTAGTCTTCCGCATAACGTTAAGAGTTGGAGCCAAGTTGTCTGCACTGAGTCCTGCCTCTGCCACTCACTATCTAGGTAATCCCAGGCAAATTATTTTGCCTCTCTTTGCCTTGGTCTCCTCATTTATAAACTGGGGATAATAATGGTACCTACCTCAAAAGGTTTTATGAATACTGGATGAGTCAATACTTGTAATACACTCGTAACAGCGGCAGCAACAAATACCTTCCATGGAAGGGGAAACCGAACAGGAGTAGCCGTGTGCCCTCAGTCTGCTGGGGCCTCCTGTCTGCACAACCCCACCTGCTCCTTCATCTGAGAGTGGGAGACAGGCTGAAGCTGATGTCTGACTTTTGAAGGCTGTGCTGCCACCTGGGGAGTGCCGTCCAGCAACACACCTGGCAGCAAACATGCCATACTGAGGCCACAGTAGCCTTGGGGAACTTGGTCTGGTTGTCATGGTGCCTTCTCATTGATCAATCTAATAAAAAATAATCTCTTATTTTTTTTGAAAAACATTATCACCTATAGAAAAAAAGAAAGAAGGAAAGGAAGGAAGAAAGGAAGGAAGGAAGGAAGGAAGGAATGAAGGAAGGCAGGCAGGCGGAAAGGAAGGAAGAAAAAGAACATTCTCTGACATTATATCTTTAACTTAACAGTTTATATCAATTAATATGAAAAAGCTAAAATCTTGTACAGTATTAGGAATACCTGGAAATGGAAATTCTTCTTTGGGGATGATTTTTTCTTAGATAAGCAAAGTCTACATGACTTAGCCATTACTACCTTTGACTCTAGCAATTTTAGACTGACCTTTAATTTACTGAGCATTTATACCCTGCTCTCTTCAAAAAGAACTAGAACAATGAGATATCATCTTACACCCATAAGACTGGTGGCTATTAAAAAAACAGAGGACTACAAGCGTTGGAGAGGATGTGGAAGAGCGGGAACACTCATCCACTGCTGGTAGGAATGTAGAATGGTGCAGCCATTGTGGAGGACAGTTTGGCAGTTCCTCAGGAAGCTAACTATAGAAGTGTCATATGATCCAGCAATCCCACTGCTGGGTATATACCCAGAAGAATTGAAAGTTGGGACAAACGAACAAATTTATGCACACCAATGTCCATAGCAGCATTATTCACTATTACCAAAAGTTGGAAGCAACCCAAGTGTCCATCAACAGATGCATGGATAAGCAAATTGTGGTATATACATACAACGGAGTATTACTCAGCTGTGGTAAGAAGGAAGGCAGTTTTAACACACGGGTCAAAAGGGATGACTCTTATGTTGAGTGAAGTAATTCCAGTCACTGAAGGACAAATATTACATGACCTCACTGATATGACTTAAGCAAATTGAGCAGACTCACAGAACTAGAGTCTGGAAGATAGGTTATCAGGAGACAGAAAGGGAATAGAGTGAGGTGAGCCGATGCTCAGTATGGGCAAGAACTATGATACAGTGGAAGGGGTGGTTGGGCAGTGGATGGGGGTGATGTTGGTACAGGAATGTGAGAGGGTTGACAGTGCTGGAATGTGAGGGGATGTAGGGTGGGAGGGTTGGATTGGACTATTCATGGAACTGGGGCGAGGGCTGGAAGAAGGAACAGGTGAACTCGTGATTTGTAGGCCTGTGGCTAAAACTACAATGGTGGGAATGTTCTTTTGGCAAATATGGCAAGGGGAGGGTTACTGGTGCAGGGCGTTGGGGGTAGATGGATATGTGGGATAGGGTGCATCTGTGGCATGCTTCTGTGGAATATGGAAATGTTCATCTTGTCGTAGTGTGTTATCTCAGCAGGTTGAGATGTTATTGATAGGGGAGAATGTGAGAAGGGGAGGAGGGTGGAATGTAGGGCAATCCTCTATATTTTCTATGTGACTTTTGTGTAATAAAGTTTCTTTGAAAATAAAGCCAAAAAAAAAAGATAGTGGGGGAACATACAGAAAAAATTGTCAGTGTACATAAAAGATACAACATATAGTGATGACACAATGAAAAAAAAATTTCTTTATTTTTTATTTTTATTTTTGTATTTTATTTGTTTTTTAAAATATTATTATTGTTGTTATTATTTTATTTTTTTTACTTTGTTTTGGGGGAGGTTTTGGATTGCAGAAGGGTTGCAACCGTGGCAGAGGAAGATCACTAGTGTGGGGTATTGGTGACGGGGGGGATGTCTGGGGAGGGGTGCACCTAGGTCATGAATTTATGGAATATTAATGTGTTCAAGTGGTAATGGGATATTATCTCAGTGGGTGGAGACCCACACAATCACTGAAAAAATATCAAATTTCCATCCTAGGAAGTCCTGCTACATTCTCTAATAGAGCAGCAAGAATCCCTAGAATACATGGGCAGTGACTAGCAAAGGAGGACAGACCAATATGCCAGGCCCTTGATATTGCTGGTTGTACTTATGAACCTTGTTCTTGTGAAATTGAAACTTAAGCTTAGTATTATATATTGCCTAAGAGTTACCTTCTGAAAGCCTCCTTGTTGCTCAAATGTGGCCCCTCTCTAAGTGAAACTCAGCAAATAAACTCACTATCTTCCCCCCAGCATGGGACATGACTCCCAGATATGAGCCTCCCTGGCACCGAGGGATTATTACCAAGTGCCAAGTAGCAATGCATTTGGAAAAAGACCTTGACCGAAAGGGGGAAATACTAAATACAAATGAGTTTTTATGGCCAAGAGATTTCAAAGTGAGTTGGGAGGTCATTCCAGAAGTTGTAGCTTATGCACGTCTCAGGAGGATCTCATTGACTGCCACAGTAAAGAGTGCCTCAAGCAGGGGTGCTCCTGACAGCTCTAGAGACATGTGGACACTACAGTCAGGGGAGACAACCCCAGGAATTTGGTACCCTGTCAGTGGGCCTTACCCTGGAATATATGTTCCCCAATGTAACAGAGTTAGACTTATCTATAATTTTGTTATACATGGCTCTTCTGCCTCTTTTATTTGAACCTATAATTAGCACTACACTCATTAAATATATATACCAGAGACTTAAATCTTCAGTCTGTTCATATGTCGGTGGGAGCCCTGAATCTCAGCAGTGTTGCAACACCTGCTTTCCAGTTCATCTGACTCGCCCAGGACAACTAATAAAAGGATGATGATGGACAACACCCGTCCCAAAAAACAGAATCTACAACTGCAAGCAAGACAGTTCCATCCATCTGCCCCATGAGATCTAAGCCCCATCTCAATCAGAAGCAGAGTGGGCACCACTGTCCTAAAATCCTCAAGATTTAGAAATGAACAAACATAAGGGGGGAATGTAACTACGGACTAAAGTAGTCTTATTGTTGTTCTGGTGATGGAGGATCTTGTAACATTGATGTGAAGGCAGTGGCCGCTGGAAGTTCTGAGGAGAGACGGGGGAAGAATAGGTGTATCATGGGGCATTTGGGGGACATTGGAGTTGTTCTGAATGACATTGCAATGACAGATACAGGCCATTGTACATTTTGTCAAAACCTATAAAAATGTGTGGTACAAAGTGTAAACTATAATGTAAACTATTGACCATGATTAGTAGCAATGCTTCAATTTGTGTTCATCAGTTATAACAAATATACCAAATTAATGAAAGATGTTGTTAATGGGGAAAGGTGTGGGACAGAGAAGGGGTGAAAATCCCCCTATATTTTCGATGTATCATTTATGTAATCTAAAGCTTCCTTAAAAACAAAATAAAATTTTTAAAAAAGAAATTTTTGGTGATAAGGATGCCAAAGGATTTCTAAGGACAAGAATAATAATTAAAAAAAAAAAAGAAGTAGAAGCAGTTTGTAACTTCAGTACAAAGAATGATAGAATGAGGAATTAAATACAGACGAGAAATCACCTAGGGGATGCAGAAGGCTTAATGCCTTCTGCCTGACACACGTGAGGTACAGACACTGGGAGCAGAATATGTTCCAGACACCCCCTTGGTGTTGGGCAAGGAAATGCCAGCAAATTCAACTGAAGGTAGAGGCTGGTGTCTAGAGAACAAGGTGCTCAGCAGAAAGCAATGGTCAGACAAGCAGCTCACCTTGGAAAGTTCCAGCAGAAGGTGATGAGGTGTCCTGATCTGCTGGATGGAGCATCTGGGAACAGCCTGTATTTGGATGTCCAGGCAAGTAGGGAATCAGCTAGCCTGAGAAGTATAGGTCAGCTGCCAACAGGGTTCCTGGTGGGAACTAGGAGGATCAGGGTGAGCCAAGGACAAGACCGAGGCAGGACCTCAGCCCTAAAGGAGAGCAGTTATCCATCAGGGCACAAGCTCAGAACCAGGTGAGCGGTAAAGGGAACCTAATGCCGAGTCCTCGCATGGCCCATATTCCCGATATGTGGCTAGGACCGAGCCAAGCCACATGGAGGATTATGGCGGGGGTGGTCAGGAGGCTGTATGGAATGGACTAGGCACCTGGAATGAGCTGCTCTCAAAATTGGGCAGGACTATCAGTTCAGGTTTCCCGGCTCTTCAAAGAAAGGCGGAAATCAGTGTTCTGAGAAATCAAGGACATGCATTTACCTTTAGAGACAAGCTGTTTCTTCTGTCTGGAACTCTGTTTCTATCTGCTCTAACCCACCTGGATAACTCCTGTGCATGCTGTGCTCTCTGTGTGGATGTCATTTTTCAGGGCACTTTCCTTGACCCCTCAGTTGAGATTAGGGGCTTGTTCTCTGTATTCCTGAAGCTCTTGGCATTGTCCATGTTAGCTCTTGTTTTTCTATTCGTCTTTCCCAAGATCCTGGAAGCTTAGCTGAAGGCAGAGGAAGAGTCTATACTGTTCACCACTGTATCCCCAACACCTAGCCTGGTAGTACATAGTGGCATATCCATACATATGAATGAATAAATGAAATGAACAAATGAATGAGAAAATTAAATGTACTAGTTTGGAGTCAGACCTGGGCTCAAATGCCAGTTGTTTCACTTACTAACTGTGTGAATTTGAACAAGTTACTTGACTTTTCTGAGCTTTAGTGAGTACATCTGGAGTATAGAGATTATACTGTCAATCTGAAAGGTTGTTGGTATAATTGCATAAAATTCACATACGTAAAGCACTTAACACAGGGTCAAAAGTAGACACTCACTACATAGACTTACCTCCTCCTCTTTGCCCCTGCTTCTATGCTACTTCATCTAAACTGGAGTTTACCTCTATTTCCTTGGGTAAAGGACTATTGCATGAAACTGAAAATTTCCTTTAAACATAATTTTATATAAGCCACAAATGCTATCCAAACAAATGATTCCATATTAAGGCTTTATAAAGGAAGAAGATTCATGTGAAGGCATTTCTATGGAGTGCTGAAAGCTTAGAGTAAACAGAGCTAATGTTTTTTGAGGGCATACTATGTGCATCATAACCCCCCATGGGCTCAGTTATCATCGTTCTCAATTTATAGATGAGGAAATGAAGGTTTAGAAAATGAAGTCATTTGCCCAGGGCATGCAGATAGAAAATAGAGGATTCATAGCCAGAAAGTTTGACTCCCCAGTTCACACACTTCACCACCACACCACAGGGCCAGCTTCTTTCAGTTTTGGAGAATGAAAGGAATTCAGTGTGAGAAAATGCTCTATCAGCCTCCTGGTATCAGTTAGGCACGTGTTCAGAAACAAGTTGCTGTGGCTTATTGCACAGGGTTATTTACTGCTTCCTTATTAAGACGTCTGGAGAATGTGGTCTCAGGGTTGGTGGGGCACCTCTTCAAGGTCATTCCCATCTCCTTTTACATGTTGTCCTTACAGGTAGCTCTGTCACCATGGTCACATGATGGCTCCAGGCCATTTGCCTTTACACCATTGTCCCAAGCAGAAAGGACACAGGGGAGCAAAAGCCTGGCTCTTCCCAAGTCTCTACTTGTCTGGGAAGAGGAGATTATTTCAGAGCACCCCTCCCCCCTTCCCTAGACTTCTTCCAACTGCTCATTGGCCATATCTATGTCTCACAGCCACCCTGAGCTGCAGCAGGAGCTGGAAATGGAAATATCACTTTTCCAGTCTCTACAGAGGGAGATGGGCAAGAGAGAAGGGAGCTGCAGAGAGTGATTGCTGCAAAGCTTTCTCTTTCCCCCTCCTTTTCTCCTTAATTTAAGCAGCATTCTAGATGCCCCTTCTCTTTCCCGTGGGACATCCACTCTTGTCAGAAGAACATTAAATTGCCTTGGCTACTTTATTTTTTTTTAATTTTATTTTATTTTATTTTTTTATTTTTTTTTATTTGTAAAATGATATATAAATACATATGCATATATGTGCATTTGTTTACATAAATGTTTTTTGTTATATATATATATATATACATTTTATAAAGGTGCCTAGATTACCCAAATATTACTCAGAAACTACAGGGATTCCCATGCTCCCCACCGCCCACACCCCCAAAAACACCCCACACAACCATTCCCCATCCGTGTGGTACTACACCCGCAATGGATATACACATCCTGGGGCCTTGCCACCGAGCATAGACTACAG